>VWZT01009588.1:0-24200 GCA_013397055.1 Pachycephala philippinensis
ATCTATAGCGGCCCGCGACAAATGATTTTCTTCTGCTGTTTTGCTCAGATCATGCTCCCCTTCCTACTGTATCAGGAATCAGCAAGTTGCAATGCTCTTCCTTATTTTCCTGTTATAGCCTTCTTCCCCATTTCTCCTCTAATGCTTTAAACACTTTAGTCAATCATTAAAACCAGTCTTTGGTCCATCATTAAAATGACTTTTCTTGCACTGAGATCCTCAGTATTTGGGAAGAGACTAAGTTATTTCAAGTGCAGCCAACTGAAGTAATAATTAAATACAACTTCCTGGTACCCAGCAACACTTCACTGCTTTATGATGTTGAATGTCTTGTCAACAAATATCTTAGAATATAACACTTTAACTGTGCCTCCCAGATTTAAGTTTGCTATGCGCATTTAGCTGCCAGTACACTAAAATATACAGATTGTACATCTATCTTTACAAAGTAATATTTATTACACTGTTCAGCAGAAATGAAAGGACAGCTGACACTTACAGCAAAATTCTAGCATTTGAATATAAACTTTAAAGAAACCAAAAGAAAACCCAGAAACCATAGTATTTACTTTAGGTAATTTTGTTCAAAAGAAAAAATAATGAGCAGTGTTATGTGAGCTGATGAAAAGCAGAACCATGTAAAGAACCACGACACTGGTTTAATCACCTTTCTTTCCCAATACCAGATGTCTCACTGACATGTAACTGAAATTTCAGTATTACAAATAGACTCATTCTGAAAAACAACTTACACCCATATTTTAATATGCTCTGCAATGCAAAACTGCTCATTCCCAATGCCTGACTTTTTCCTCTTTTATGCCATAGCCTTCTTGCCATGAAAATCTTGTAATTTTTTTTAATCAATACCTTAATAACAGCATTATATAAAGCTGTGCAGTCCCAGGACAGCAAAAACACTACCATTAGGCAGGGTTCTGGCAGATACAGCTTTGAAAACCTGATCAGATTTTTTCCTTTATAATAGGATGCATCATACAAGGGGATGACCTGAGTAGCTGAAACAAGAATGCGAAAAGATGCATTTTATAATGCATTGGTTCTAAAACTCTAAAAAATCAACAGCCTGTATACTGTAGGTATTTCTGATGGAATAAATATGGTTGTATTTCCAAGGACAAGCTGAATCAATGGATTAAATAAATTTTTTTATCATTTCTTAAATCAGACTTTCACATGCTTGTTAAAATTAGAATGACTAAAGGAGAAGCCAACTATTGTAGTGGAATATCATTAAATATTACCAGTATTAAATATCTTAACCTACACAAGTATAGGAAGAGTCAAGGATAAATACCAAGTACATTTATTACCATACAAGCCAATAGACGTACAAACAAGATGAAGCCCAGCATACTTTACCGTAACAGTACTCAAACTGGTGCTACTGAACTTTATTTCGAGACCAGAGAACCTCACCTGGGTTTTGGGCGTGTGCATGTATCAGCGCGCATCAGGCCAATCTCATCTTTGTGCCTCCCTGATGCTGTTACATTTATGCCTTCTGACTTGGAGAAATGGAACATGTGTTACCCATTTGCTAAACCCATGGCCCACAAAAAGTTGAGGAGCATACAGCACTGTTAAAATTAACCGTAGCTGTGTTTTACACATGGTGCCCCCTCACAGTCCCTGATGGAGAGCAGAGAAAGCCTACATTCACCTTGCTGATTATTTGATTATAGATAAATGACAGCACATGCACCCTTCACCAGGTTTGCTAATCACACTGGGACTCCTTCAGTGCTCCTGGTACGTCTGAACCAGGAGCTGACTGGGGCTGGTCTGCTAGGAAGCAGCTCTGCAGAGAAGGAAATGAGGGTCCTAGTGGATAACAAGCTGTCCATGACCAGCAGAGTATCCTGGTGGCCAAGAAGGCCAATAGTATCCTGAGAGGCCTTAGGAAGAGCATTGCCAGCAGGTTGAGGGAGGTGATCCTGTGCCTCTAACACAGCTCTGCGAGGCCACAGCTGGAGTGCTGTGTCCAGTTCTGGGCTCCTCAGGACAAGAGAGACATGGAGCTCCTGGAGCAGGTCCAACAGAGAGCAACAGAAGTGATTAAAGGAGAGCATTTCTCTTATGAGGAAAGGCTGAGGGAGCTGGGCCTGTTCAGACTCAAGAAGAAACAACCCCATGAGAAGAGGGGACCTTGTCAATGTCTACCCGTGTCTGAAGGGAGGGTGTCAAGAGGGTGCAGCCAGGCTCCTCTCAGTCATGCCAAACAGTAGGACAATAGGCAACTGGCAGAAACTTACGAAGTTCCACCTGAGCATGAAAGAATTTCTTTACTGTGCAGGTGACTGAGCACTGGAACAGATTGTCCAGAGAGGCTGTGGAGTCTCCCTCACAGGGGATATTCAAGAACGACCTAACACAATCCTGTGCCACGTGCTCTGGGATGTCCCTGCTTGTGCAGAGACGTTGGACGACACAACGCCAACACTCCCCTCCAACCCACTCAGGAACGCCGTGAACCAAAATTTCCTTTATCGAGTCCGCCGCGGCCCGCCCCCCTGTGCTGCGCCTGCGCAGAACCCCGAGCGGAGGAGGCGCCGCTGGGCCCCAGGCGTGGTGGTGCGTGACGTCACCCGGGTGACGCCACGCGAGCGACGTCAGGCGTGTGACATCAGGAGGGCGCCGGTGGCGGGGACGGGCGGGGTGGGGCCCGGCCGCGCTCTTATGGAGGACGAAGACTGCCCCGACCTGGTCCCGATAGGCGCCGATGGCGCGGAGGAGACCGATGCCAGCCCCGGCAGGAAGATCCCCGTGACGATCATCACGGGGGACTTAGGTGAGGAGCGGAGGGGCGCGCGGCAGGGACTGCGTGCAGACAGGGAAGGCCCGGGCGAGCGGGCGGGGCGGCGCGGCACCAGGGGGCAGGGACTGGGGCTGCGGCCCGCTCGGCGCCGGGCAGAGCAGGGAGCCCATGGCGGCCTCCGCCCCGGGGACCGGGTGAGCACCTCGGGGCTCTCCGGCCGCTCCAGGTGGGTTTGCAGGACCACTCTGAGAAGCAGCGTAAGCTCCCGTTGCTGCTTTTACCTCTTTCCAGGGGCCGCTTCGTTCAGGTCACGATTGACAAACGGCTTTTGGCCACTTATGTCGGAATAGTGCAACGTATTTGGCTCAGTTAAATACAGACTGCATTGCAGTTTGAAAAACGTGAGGTTCGGCGTCTTTCCCGTACCCCTCCACCAGTATAGTTACTGTGTACTACACACAGTTATGGACAGTAAGGAGCTGGTTAAATTTAGGACCGCCGTCACTATTTTGAAAGTTGTAACTTTGTACTGCATCACATTGTTTCAGAAGAAGAGCTCTCAAGGATAGGTAAGGAAGGTTCCCTACTTGTAGCGATCACCTGGTTTGGACGCGATGATCTCCAGAGATCAATTCCACCCTTGACAATTTTGTGATCTTGTGCATGGGATGAAACTGCTCCTAAGGTGGTGTCGCAGAGATTGTGAACACCTTTTTTAACAATGCCCTGTTTAAAGGCAGTTAATAGCACATCCTGGTGACTGGTGACAGAACTGATCAGAAGGGGCAGTGAGAGGGAGAAGATTAAGTGTGCGTTTTGTTAAGAGAAGTGTGCAAATCAGTTTTCTAGGAAAAGACTGCCCAGCTAGTGGGGAACTTGTAAGTTTATCGAGTACTGACACTTTGTGAATGGAAAAACTGTGAGTCATTTAAGACTGACATTTAATGTCCTGATGGTTTCATGGGGTCAAATATCTCTACAAATTAATTTCTACTTCATTAGAATAGAATGTAGGATATTAGAATGAAAACTCATATTTAGAAGAGATTTTCTTGAAGTGTGCATGTGCATGCATAACAGAATTTTGTTTTTATTTGAAAATTTAAGTGGTTTTTTTTTACATTTTAATAGAAATACGCTCTCTGTTGTAGGAGCTGGAAAAACAACTCTTCTAAATTACATACTGACAGAACAGCATAATAAAAGAATAGCAGTTATTCTGAATGAATTCGGAGAAGGTAGGTAAGCGTACAGAAACCTTTCTTTTTGCCACAAAATGACAAGTACATAAAACTGCTGGAAACCAAGGCTATTGTAATTTTAAATCCATTACTTAAATTATTGACATACCTTGTAGTCTTCAGAAGGGCAGAAAGACTTTTTGCTGGTTTTCGTAAAATAGTGACATGCATTAATCTGTTTTGGACATAAATTTAGTCCCTCAGAGTAAAGTACATGAATATATCACCCTTTTGGAAGTGCTATACTTCCATTTGTCCTACTCATTTCAAGCAAATGGAAATTAAAATGATGTGTTGGTAGATAATATTTTCTTTTATTTCCTTTTCCCTCAGCCATTTACAGATCACAAATTATCCTAGACCAAGAAAATGGGGAGATGTGTGCTTGATGACTATGGTTCTTTGAACTCTTTGCTTTCAGGATTTTTAATTGCTCTAGCTATAATTTCATATCTGTACCACAGTCAGAGGCTTACATTGCTTACAGTTTGCACTGTGTTGGTGGGGGGCTTTTTGTGTGTTTGTTTTCACCACCATGATGCATGTTGCTTTTCTGGTCATGGAGCCTAAAATAAAATATACAGACAGAGCCTTTATCTGATGTGGAGGCACTGCTGGCATCACTTTCTTTTAGCCAAGTTTGTGGCACTTGTGATGTACCATCATCCTCTGGGGCTTGATCTTTGTAGAATGAGCTTTTTCTTGGCTTTTAAATTTCTCATAAAATGGAAAATATAAATTTCTTAAGAACATGTCAGAAACATGGTCTCAGGAGAAAAGAGTGTAATCCATGTATTTCTCTCTTACAGGCATTGTCATGCAAGATTGTGGATTAAAAATATAGCACTATTTGTATTTTCAGGAAGTGCCTTGGAAAAATCTCTGGCAATCAGTCAAGGGGGAGAACTCTATGAAGAATGGCTGGAGCTCAGAAACGGCTGCTTGTGCTGTTCAGTAAAGTAAGGAAGGACTATTGTACAAGTTCTTACAGCGGATATTGTGGGGAAAGGAGGAAGGATTTGATTCCTGAAACTGATGGTAGAATTGATTGAACCTTCTTTTGTCAGATGAAACAAAGATCGGAATTGGGGAGGTAGAAATTTATTTCCCATTGCTGCCTCACTGGATTTGGTTTTGGTGTCTTTCAGAAGAGTAATCTAAATACCAACTTATACACCACCTGGGGTATTGTAGAGTAGGGAGCTATCCCTCTTTTGTTAGTGTTATATGCTTCCGTGTAGAGAGCTGAAGATTCAGAAGGCTGGAACTAGGACTCGGGTTTCCCAATTTCCTCATTAAATACTTACTCTGCTTCTTTCTTTGTACATTGGTTACTACTTCAATATTGTATACATCAGAAAGGGAAAATTGAAAACCTTTTGTGACCTAATGAAACACAATGTCCAAAACTGTAAGCTGATGGTCGTGTTAAAAAGCAGGAGAGTATTTGTTTCTTTGGCATGTTTTTTTACCCTGTTTGTTTGAATGCTGTATTGTTCATGCTAAGTTTGTAAATAAAGTTTGTGGCCTGTTAGTCCTGAGAATTTGGGAGAACTGGTCTTATGCCTTAAATAGTAATAGGTAGCAAGTGGAAAACAGAAGATCTTATTGCGTTCTGTTGTTCTGGGGTGTAAGGAATGCTGTTTTGCTGCTATGTTTTATAAACAATGATTTCTTACATAAATGCTGTAAATGTCTGCTTCATGCTGACTTCATCAGCTCTAATTTAAGTAAATGGCACATGTTCATCTTGTTGTAGGTGAGGTAGAAAGGCAGGGCAACATGCTTCACTTCTGCCTCACCCCTTCTTTCTGTATTTTCAGCTGCCAAACCAAATAGTTACATATCTACACAGCCCTACTGTGCTTTACAGGTTGTTCAGTGTTTGAAAATGAATCTTTGTTTAATTCACCTGGTGGGATTAGGCAAATACTATTTTCAGACTAAAATGAAACAGAAAACTAAAATTTGCCTAATATTAGACCAGCAGCATGATAACTAAATTTTCATTGTAGACTGTAAGTAAGTTCTGACTCAGAAGTGTTCCTTTGATGATACTGACACTGTGTTCTGCATCAGAAGATATGTTTAAATACATGCTTTAGCTTGTTTTCTCTGTTCTCAGGTTTAATTGTTTCTTCTTACAGGGACAATGGTGTGAAAGCAATTGAGAACCTGATGCAAAGGAGAGGAAAATTTGACTATATATTGTTAGAAACAACTGGTTTGGCAGATCCAGGTAGTTCGCATTATAATTTTCATAACCATGATAATTATTCTGTTTTTATGAAGTGCTTATTTGCTCACCAGTTAGTTCACATTGACAGTTGCAATATAAAGTGGTGAGTTGTCAGGCACCTATGCTTTGATTGTTGTATAGACTCCAATGAATTGGTTAAGGTGCAAACATGAGGTTTTGGATCGGTTGTTTGGTTGATCTTGCTCTAAATTGAATCTAAAGCTTAGCAGAAATCCAGCTAAAAGATATTTCTATCAAGAGAAGACACTAGGCTTAGAAAAGAGAAGCATACTCTGAAACTAGTAGTTTTCATTAACTTTCGGTGTTCTACATTTGTCCTTTTAAAGTCGAAATTGTTAGCATCTGATGTATTGTTACACTGGTTGTGATAGGCCTTATATTTTGTGAAGTCCTAAAATACAGTGTGAAACCGACGAATACATTCTTCTTAAAGAGCAATAATAGATTTTACAAAATCGTTCTGTGCTCTTTAGTAATATTTATTATAAAAAGGTGTTTAAACTTGAGCTCATGTTAGGAATAACCATCTAAAACAATTTTCTCTAAACCATCTGCATTAAAAATGTGTTGTAGATGGAGAGGGAAGGAAATTCTCATCAGAAATTCAATTGTTTCTCCTTTAGGAGACTGGTGCTTTCCAGCTCAAAGCTAAATAGTTGTCATTATAAAGTAATTTTCTTAGAAAGACAGGACATTGATTTGGCCTCTGTTACACACAAATTCTGCTTAAGTCAAATTGGAAAACTATTAAGCTTTTTGGAAAAAAAATCAATAGATACCAGAAAATGATTTCATGTTGTGGCCCTTGCTATATCTTGCATGAGTAAGCACTGTGAACAGCTGACAGGTATTTGGGTTTGATACAGAGGGGTGTTTGAAGGACTGCATCTAATCACTTCAGGTGGACAGTTTTAGGTGTTGGAATGACTTTAGTTACTGATCTTATTATTAGCACTACAAATACAGTTTTTCTAGGAACTACTTGAATGTTGGTAGTTTACTGGAAAAATCTCAGTTTTGCAACTGTATATATACTCTACTTCTTAGGAGCTGTGGCCTCCATGTTCTGGGTTGATTCTGAGCTGGGAAGTGACATCTATCTTGATGGTAAGAAGTGCAAGCTTGTTTTCCTGTGTATTGGCATTTCATATCTGGATTTAGAGTAATTTATTCTTGGTGTTGAAGGCAAGGTTTCAGAAAATATTCAAAATGCTCACATTGCCAGATTTGATCACAGAGGTATCCTTGCTTATTCTGATGCTTTTTTATCTACTTGGTGAGATGTTTCATCTTCATAAATCCAGCAAAAGTTGCGTAATGTTTTTCTAAGCGATCAGATACGGACAGACCTTGATTGTGATATAAGGAGGGGACAATTCTCATGAGCTAGATGTTATAAAACCTTACTTAGGAGTAATATTACAGCACAGTTCTTTTCTCTTTTTTCCTTCCCTCCCCCTTCTCCTGCAATGCTGTGTTTCCTAAAGGGTTTCCTATTTTTCTGAACTCATAACTTGTCAACACCAGAATGCTTCTGCCTTTTGCCTTTTGTACTTGTTGGCTCTCATATTTGCTCTGTTCCAATGAAAACCTGAGATTAGTGAAAGATAAATCACCACTTTATGCAGTTAAAGAGCAATTTTTTTAATATAGGAATAAAATTACTTCGTGGCTTAAGAAAATGTCCTGCTAACATTTTGGTCAGTCTGTGAAATACCCATATAGCCAAGGAAGGAAACATTGAGTTCAGTAAGAAAGAGCTTCCTAAGTTTCTTCCAGAGACTTGCAAATTCCTGGTCGTCTACAATCAGAATAACTGCATATATCAGTCAGTCCCTTAATTTGTTTCAATATTCTGTAAAAGCATACCTCAACTAATTTGCTGTTGTGGAAGATGAGGCATCTGCCTTTTAAGAATTTATCTCACCTGGTTCTGTAGACACCACAGGTACAGTAATGAATAAAAAAATACTTAGGTAACAAATTCAATGTGCAGATACTTTCAATGCTTTCAGTTTATTATAACTAGTTGTAAATGTGCTGATATTGTTACTGTTGTACAGGAGATTTGCAAGTTATTAAACTGTCAGCTGCTTTCAGCACATTTCTATTCCATTTTAATGTTTTCTTTTAGGTATTGTGTCTGTTGTTGATGCAAAGCATGGATTGAACGTAAGTTATGGATTTGTTACATGATTTAAAACTGCAGCATTAGAACAGCTATTGCAATAATAGTCATGTGGATTAATTAGTTTTTACAACAGCTTTGATTCTTATGTTGAATAAGGATGTATTTCATCAATCCTATGTTTTGAATGGGCACAAGGAGTACTGATATTTGCAGGAATTCAGATTCTTACAGACACAGCAACATGTTTGACAAGCGTTGTCAGGTTACTAAGTACTTGGTTCCATCTAGTTCTATCACTTCACTCAGGAATCTTGCTTTTATTCCAAACAGGCATTTGGATTGCTATAAAAACAATGGAGAAATTGGTCACTGGTCTGTGTTACTTGAAAGGACTAAGAACAGATGTCTTTTACCAGTGTGGTAACAATTGAGTTAGAGCTCAGACTGGGAAGGGTGCTAGTGCAATGGCAGCTGTAGTGGGGAGAAAAGAGAGTGCAGGTGTCCTGGTACTGTTTCACATAAAGTATTATATGCAAGCAGACAAAAAGAGCAGGTATTAGAGTAATCTGTATATAAAGTATAATGTAAGAATAGACATACAGAACAGTGAGCTTGGGTCAGCAAAAATATTGATTAAATCAAATACTTCAGCTTGTTTTTTTTGCTTTTTTTTTTTTAGTAGGTGGGTGTAAGTATAATTATTTGCAACTTAATAACTTAGAAGGTTTGATAGGGTATTGATTTTGCAGGATTCAAAAAAAAGTGACCATAAGAAAAAATGCCTTCATCCTATAAAAATTCCATGCTGTGGAAGTGTTTTTAATATTTCTCCATTTACAATGGCTGCAAATGGCTCAGGGAACTGAAGAATGATGGTTTAAATATAAGAGAGTGATTCTTCCTGTGTAAGATTTTTTTGTTTGGGTTACTTGAGTTTCTCCTTTCATTTGTACTGATCTAATAGCTGTATTACCAAAAGGCTAGCAGTCCTGTCTTTTCATCAGTTTGTATTACACTGGGACAGAAAAACTGTAACCTCACAGCAAGCCAGTTTTGCAAGTTACATTCATTGTGTTCTGCAATGGTGTTTGTGGAGAAGTTGGTAGAAGAGTGAGGGGGAAGGGTTGACTGGGCCTTTTAAGCAGTAGCCATGTTCTAAATCAGCTCAACTATCACAAGAAATCATATCATGTTTTAGGTAAAACCCTTTTCAGCTGGGTTCCCTCTTACTAATTCAGATGTGTTTCATTGCTTGTAAAAATGTTCTGTTTATCTTTTTCTTCATGCAATGCTGAATTATTGTCTTAAATCAAATATAATTGTGTTCCACACAGCAGCACTAAATTATTACTGTTTGAAAATTAGTTTTTTAAATAATAAAACTTTCAAATAATATAACAGAAACAACACAAAAATGCTTTGAAACATTCACATTTTCTATCTACTATTACCCTTGACAGCTCAATGAAAACATACATTATCTAATCAGTAAACCTGTAAAACACTGACATCTACTCAGAACAGTAGGAACTTCAGACTTTCTCAGTTGTATACTAAGTAAACAACTTCTACTTTGTATAAAAGGACTTGCTAACTTGTTCAGTTCCTCGGGTTACAAAGCTTGATCTCAACAGCCGCTTGTTATTCAAAGAATTTTGAAAGCCATACAGGTAATGACATTGAGATAATAGGCAGCAATTTAAGTATGTTATGCTTCAAAGAACTAACTCATCACAAGAAAAGCTGACAAACATCCCCGTGACCAGTCAGCTAAATTAAAACTGAAGTGGTAATTGATACCATGGGTTATCGCTCTAATGGGTTTGTCACACTGCAATCTGAAATACTAAGTTTTTTAATCGAGGGCAAACAACTGGACAGCTTGAAGTTGCAGTCCTCAACTTCCAGGACTTGATATATGGACTACTGACATTTGTTCTGTCTTCAGGGCAACAAACCTAAACATTAATTGAATAGACTCAATACACAGAGGATTACAAAGAAAAGGTCAGAGGAGAGGTTCCTGAGAATCATCTTCTTGTTATGCTCTGCTTAGGTTGTGCACAATCATGAAACAGTTTTGTTTGTTTTAACATGATAGACTCACAGTATGCAATAACCTGTTTTTGTTTTTCAAGTAAAATACTGTTAGATGCCTGATAATTCCAATAAGGAAAAAAGAGTTTTCTAGGTTTTTCTAAATTTATATATTGCCCATGACAATTGATTCCACTTTTAATTTGATATTTCTGTAACTTGAAACCCAAATTTTAAAGTAATATTCCTGATATGTTTAGAGCTGATGAAGGAATGCACAGGACTCCAGTCTTCCCAGAGATGTAAACATAAGTGGCAAGTTCTTACTAATATCACAGCATCAGTTTGAAGTTTTACTTCCTCCAGATGTCTGTGATGTTCCTCTCCTTCAGATTGCTGAATCCATGGCAGAGTGGGCAGAAAATAACTTGTAGCTAGACCTTTGCTGCTTCAGTGTAGTCTGTTGCTGTGCCTAAATTAAATCAGGCTTTGTGTTGCTAAACCTTATGTTGCTGCTTGAAATGCAGGTATTTTTTCCCTTGTACTAATTCTTCTGTAAAGACATCAGCTTGGGCAGACAAGTGGAGATGTACTGAAACTCCTGCAGCTTCTGATTTTGGCCAGACTTGCCAAAGAGCAGTGCTTTATTCATACAAACCTGGAAAAAGTTAGCAGTTTTTACTGTCAAAGTACAGTGTGTCTTGTACAGTCTTTCAGAGAAGAAGAGTGTGATGTTACATATATGAAATGGTGTATTGCAAGCCTAGCCTGTGTTTTAACACTTAGTTGAGTTCACACTCATTTGTAAAATTACTGAACTTTCATTTTCTTCTAGATATTTTTTTCATTGTTACTGTATGCCATGGTGACTTTTTTACTTCATTATAAAGCTGAAAAGTAATTAAAATAAATATAAAGTTTTCCAACTCTTTAGCATTCTAATAATAAAATTACTTAGAAGAGTTTGCGTTAAGGTAGTTATAAATCTCTGTAATGGTGAATGTATAGATGTACTTCTTCACAATCATTTAACAGAAAGATTCTAGATGCCATTTTCCTCATTACCTTGTTGGAAAACAGGCCTCGGCTGAATTGGGTTTGACTTTCTTTAATTGCAAATGAATTTAAATATAATTTGAATATGATTCATCCAATTATTTTAATTTTTGTTTAGCACTTGACAGAGGAGAAACCAGAAGGCCTTATCAATGAAGCATCTCGGTATGGATGTAGAAATTAATTTTATATATCACAGTTAGGAGTTGCACTGTATAGAAGTTCATTGGAAATGGGTTCTTATTCTTTTATAGAGCTTTTTTCTCCTGCTTTGCTTAAACTGAGGTAGATTGGTGTAATGAGGTAAAATATGGAAAAGTAACTTCATGCTCCATTTGATCTCTCTGCCAAGATCAGACTCTTCTATTTTAGTAGTGATGGGATTTTATTTAATTGAATGGGAAGCACCTGTGTTGGGGGGAATGAAAAGTTTCATGTTAGGATCTATCATGCTTGAAGCAGAACTGGAGCTAGAGAAATACTTTTTACTAAATGTGGAGCCGCAGTAATTAAGTGTAGTTGTAACAATTGAAGTGTTCATAAAGCAGAGACCAAGTATTGCATTCCAAGGACTACATGCAAGACAAATAGGAATTTGTGAAGTTGGTAAATCACTAAGCACTTTGGATTAGATGACATAAAAAACCCCACCAAACAAACAAACAAAAAAACCCAATCCTGAAACAAAAGAATCTAGCAAGCCTTGATTTGGTCTCTTAGGGCACAGAAGAACACACTGAGGAGAAGCCAGTAGTACTT
This sequence comes from Pachycephala philippinensis, assembly GCA_013397055.1. Taxonomy (NCBI): domain Eukaryota; kingdom Metazoa; phylum Chordata; class Aves; order Passeriformes; genus Pachycephala; species Pachycephala philippinensis. Next base: position 12,264 of record VWZT01009588.1, read on the forward strand.
TAATCATTCTCCATGATGTTCTAGTTTGATTAATTCTTGCCCTTCTGTACTAACCATGTTCATACTATCTTTTGGNCAGAACATCTGTGAGGTATGAAACTTTTGGCATAAGTGTAACACTGTACTGCCTCAAAAATTATTTTAAACATAGTTACTTCTTTCCTGCCATTAGAATAGACATTAGATCTCATTATTACATTGACACAAATTGATAAGCTTATAAAGGAAAAGAGACTGCCTCTTTCTAAAGGTATTCCAGTACTTCTGTGTGCTTACACAAGCTTAGCATTTTGCCTATCTAGGTAAGATTTGATGTTATATACTAAGGACAGGCCTTTGTCTTAAGTGTTCATATTTTGACATTTCTGAGCAGCTGTTGCCATTTTTCAGAATTTGGAGAAGTGGAAAAAAGTCTGCTGGTAAATATGAGTTCAGTAGCAAATGCAAAGATACATGGAGGAAATCCCAAACAATTGTCGTGGGAGCAGAAGAGCCAATGGTCTGAATCAGATTAGTGATCGAAGACATGACCCTTTTCTATCAATACCATGATAAGCCAAATTAAACACTAAAATTTTTAAATACTTTACAACTGTATTAGTTGTTTGAAATGTGACAATAAAAATGCTTAGACCCAGCAGAGTGTATCATGTAGAGCTTCAGATAGGTAAATGATGTTCTCACCGGTGGTATCTTGTCAGAACTTGTGAAGTTCCCCAGCTGTGGGTGGAAACCAAATACCCCAAATATCTGATGGGTATAGAAGCTGATAACAGAGTTGGGGTGCTATTTCACATGATGCTGTCCATGGTTAATATACTCAAACAATATGTCAGGGTTGTATTTTCATCTAACAATTTTTCTGTTTTATTTTAGGTCAATAAATGGACTTGTTAAAATTCTAGAGACACAAAGATCAAGGTATTAAATGGCCACTATTACTAGGTACTAGATCCTGCTTCTTTTGTGATAAAGTGTTGTATTAGATCAGCTTGATTAAAGGAAAACTATTGAATATGAAATATTTAATCCAATATTTATTTTATTAATAAGCATCTATAATTTTTTGAGGAAGTAAAAATGTATTTTTAATTTATATTTTTGTTTGTTAGTGTTCATATCACAGAATCCCAGAATGAATAAGGTTAGAAGAGAGCACAGTGGGTTATCTGGTCCAACCTTCTTGCCAAGCAGGGTCATCCTAGAGCACATGGCACAGGATTGTGTCCAGATGGTTCTAGAATATCCCTGATGAGGGAGACTCCACAACCTCTCTGGTCGATCTGTTCCAGTGCTTGCACACCCACACAGTAAAGAAGTTCTTGCTCATGTTCAGGTGGAACTTCCTGTGCATCAGTTTCTGTCCTGTTGTCTCTAGTCCTATTGCCTGGCACCACCGAGCAGAGCCTGGTCCATCCTCTGACACCCTCACTTCAGACACTTGTATACACTGAGGAGGTTCCCTCTCAGTCATCTCTTTGAATCGGAACAGGCCCAGCTCCCTCAACCTTTTCTTACTAGTGAGGTGCTCCAGTCCCTTAATCATTGTTGTCCTCCTCTGGACTCCCTCCAGGAACTCCCTGTTTCCCCTGGACTGAGGAATCCAGAACCGGGCACAGCTCTCCAGGTGCAGCCTCACTAGAGCTGACTAGAGGGGCAGGATTGCCTTCCATGAACTGCTGGCAATGCTCTTCCTAATGCTCCTCAGGACACCCTTGGCCTTCTTGGCCCCAACCAGTCTTGTAACTGAAGAGCAGCTTGCAAGGCCAGATGGGTTTTGAGCTAATAATTGGTCATGTGCACTATGGTGTTTTCCTTTTATTATGTCGCCTTAAATATTATTCTCATGATTACTGCTGCAAATAAGTTGTTACTACAAAATGACTTTGAAAGCAGTGGAAGGAAGTTATAAGAACGAGAAAAATCGTTGCACTGTTTTTGATATTTTTAATTGAAATTCTGACTCAGATTTCTTCTTTAATAAGTACTTAAGTGGATATTGTATTCCCAGGAGCATTAGGAGAGCAGTGTATCTTCCAGACTGCTAGAACTGATTTGTGCACTTTTACATCAATCATTGGATTGTTGTGGTAAATGTTCCTAAGATACAGGTTTTTGATCTAAGCAAATTTAAAGGGAAGATAATAGCCATAACCTTAATAAAGTATACTTTATAATAGTTAAGCTTTTTAAAGTTATCATCAAATGTAGTTGGAATTTGTAGAGAAAAACACTTGCTGTTGTTGGGTAATCAGATAGGACTAAGTTTGAAGAAGATACTAAATGACATGCTTTGTGTTTTAAATGTCCATTAGGGGGAGATCCAATATGTGATCTCTTCACATACTGTATGGTGTCTGATGCCAGCTAGCACTATGTTTTAGATGTGAGATAAAGTGAACCTCAGATTCAGTCCTCAATGACCACTCCTAGTTACTTGTAAATATTCTTTTGCAAATGGCACATAGGGTCTCTTCCATTATTAAACATTCCAAAAGTGAAATAAGCACAAAATTAATTTATTGGAATGTTATTTGATAATATACCCTTTTTGAGGTGGGGGTTGTCCCTCAAAAGCCCACATTTAAAAGGGAGGGTTTCTATGTGATTTTTTAGAACACTGCTGAGAACAGCTGGCACTGAGGGGGTCACTAATTTTACACAGGAATTGTTTGTATATTACATTATAAATCTTTCATCTTAGAAACTGCTTGGTACAACTACTGTTGAATGTAAAAGTTTAATAATTCTGGTTGTATTCCAGAGGTGTTTTTTTTTACCCCTCATGTTCTTTTTATTTAGCCATGTATCATTAACTGCATCTGAAAAGCTGTCAGTTGCTATTAGCAGTGAAATCTATAGTCTGTGTTGCTTTGTAAAGAAAAATTATGTATGCAAGTTGATAGGTAGCCATTCTTGTAAGCAGATATGATCAGTACTGCCTATTCTGTATTCCATTTTTCATTTGTCTGTTTCAAATCATAGAGTTGAAATTCCTCATAGTAGTGCTTCCCTCATAAAGCTATTTCAGTTTTGTTTGCTAACAGTGTGTCAGTATAAGCTACATATATTCCAGGGGTTTGTGTTTGTCTTGAGAGGCTCAAGGTTCCTTTTCCCATTTAGGGAAAATCATTTATTATTCAGGCATCCAGTACAAGGGATTTTATCATCTTTTTTGGAAATACCTTGTATTTTACTGTATTTTTTAAAATTTTGTTTCTGTGCTTACAATTTACTGTGTAAATAAACAGCATTTCCTTGTAGAAGACTGTACCAACCACTGATATCCAAAAATAAGGCTAAGTATTAATGGCATTAGTCTGATAGACAGGAAAAGAAATATAGGCTTCAGTGAACACCTTTGAAACATGATATTTAAATACATCAAAAATACAAACCTTTCTTTTTTCCCCTCTGTTTAGAGTTGATCTCTCTAATGTCTTGGACCTACATGCTTTCGACAGTTTATCTGGAGTAAGGTACGGTGATAATTTTGTTGTCTTCTCTTAGAAAAAATATCTATGTATGAAACAGCCACACTCAAATCCTGGCTCAAATTTGCATTTGAGTTTCTGTTAGAAATTCTAGTTTAGTCTGTCCTGTCTAGATCAGGACAGTCACATCACTGCTTTATAAGTGGTAATACCAGATGGAATTCCTTTCCTCTTCAAATGCTTGCAAAAACTTTTTTGATCTTATAAAGTTAAATGAGCCACGGTGTGTGTGGTTGGTTGGCTTCTTTCCCCAAATTGCAAGTCTTGGTTTAATATCAGTATTAGAGTAGATTTGTATACTTCTCTGGTTCTTTTAAAGCATTTCAAAATTTTTCTCCTTTGTATCATGATGAATTGGAGGCCTCCTTAGATTTCACAGAAGAGAATGAGGGACTGAGGTTCCACAGCAAACAGAGGCTCTACAAATTCTGATCACTGTGTTTCTCATTCCTGGCGTTTTTTGATGCCAAATGTATGCTTCAGCATCCTAGACGGGTGCAGAAGTAAAGGGGAAGGGGAAAAGGTCTTTCTGTTCATTGTCTGTGCTGAAGCTCAGCAAGGAGAGTGAGGAGTACTGGAGCAATCGTAAAGGAAAGGGGGAATATGCAGTTGAGGGCACTATAATTTCTTTTTTCTTCATGGATACACACTTTTCACTTCAAATAATGGAATGGAGCCACTTCCTCATTCACAGAAGGGAGAAATTGCTGGACATGCAAATTAGTAACCTCTGTTTGCTGGCACTGGCTTTTGTATGATCAGTGAAATACTGTAATGTTTGTTTCAAAATTGCTATCAATGGCAGCATCAGGGAAATACCAAAGTAGGCATCCAAAAGAAAGTTAAGAGAGGAGGGAGGCTGATACATCCTTTAGAGGCAATAGATAACTATTAGTTTGTAAGCCAGGTCCTAAACCCATGTTCCAAGTTCTTAAGGGTCAGCTAACTGAATTGACTCATGCTGGAGCCACACAACAGAGATAAAGCAGTAAGAAGATGTGAACCAGAAAAGGATTGTTCTTGATAACAGCAATTCACAGTTAGATCTGATTACTTGTAATATTAAGTGGTGTTCTGCAAAGTTTACAAGGAAGTGCTGCTCTCCACAGATCTGAGAAAGTCCTTAAGGAGCTGACCAAAAAAGTCTTTATTGCTTTCCTCAGTCTAGTCTTCTCTCCTATCTCACTCAGTTACTTTAGAGCTTCTCAATATTTAGTATTAAAACAGAGGAAACACTCTAAAATGTCAGCATTTAAAGACAAATTCTAAAAGTGCCAAGAAGATTGTAGACTACTTGAATTGTTTTATGTTTGAACTTTGCACACCAAAATTGTTTACGCTGTTTTTAGTTCATAGATACAGAAATTCCTACATAAAATATTAGTGGTGGTTTTTGTGCCATCATCTGAGCAGCAAAGCTCTTTGCATCCAGCACCACTTGAACATCACCAGTACATTAATAAATTTGCTCTTTGAATGGCATGCTGCAGTAAGGATTTTTGTCAGCGTAGCAGAGAGATACAACATCTGATTGGTGTGACTGAGTGGTAGATCCTTGTAGTCTCTATGTACCCTGAAGTCACAGGAAACACATCAAGAATTCTGGATTCTGTGACGGGCAGTATGAGAATAAGACAGGAAAGCAAGGCAGATGGGACAAGTAGGAATGTGAAATGCTATTTCTGTAGCAGACAGTGCCTTTTTTCCCTACCATAAAGGCTTCTTCAAATTTACAGTCATCAAATTAGGAGGAGGGATTTTTATGGGCAGTCTTTTCTGAAGTGGCAGAGAGCTGTCATCGTAGTGACTTGTGCTACAGTACTTCTTCTCTGTGTGTTACTCACAAGACAGAGAGGAAACAGAAACAGTACAGAAGATGGTATTTGAAGAAATTTTGTGCTAACTTGAATAATCAAGACAGATGTGGATGTGAAATCTAAAGCCGCAGTACAATTTTGTTGTCACCCAAAAAGATGCCGTAAGACCCTAAATATTAGTTTACAAAAGAAGTCCCCAAGTTCCTTTATCAAGTAGAGAGGATCTGTTTTAAGTTAGCAGGCACAGTGTAGAAGTGAGCTGTACGGCTGAGAAGTGGAAGCTGGTATATAGCATTTAGTTTAGTGTTACAGATTTCGTTCTCACAAGCAACAGCTTTGTGCATTCTTTTCTTCTTGATTTTCAAATCATTGTAAAGTTTATTAAAAAAATCAACATCTATTAACTTGATAAATTCTAGTGGTTTATTTATTTTTGCTTGCTTTAAGGATGTAGTTTGCCCTTTTTTTGCACAAAGGAGTATCAAGGGTGTTGTATTCATTGAAGTGTAAATATTTTTAATGCTGAAGATACTGCAAATCAGTACTATAATTCTCTATATGTTTTAAAAACCCAAATTTTCTAACACAATTAACTATATCAAAAAAATATAATAAAACATTTCTGTTTTGAGAATAAAACTGAATTAACAGTTGAATCTTACTCTGAATATATTATCTATCTTTGATCTTTCAGTTTTTCTCTGCAATACTGGAATATTTTAAATTTCAAAATAATGATGTTTTGCCCACCCTACTCAAATGCGACATTTAAGTTTACTTATTTTCAGTTTGCAGAAAAAGCTTGAGCATGTAAAGACCACACATGCACATCTAGATAAGGTAATTACCAAAAATATTGCTTTGCTCTTTTTGCAGCCAGGGTTGTTCAATATTGCATGCTAATTTTGTTACCATTTCAGAAGGTTTCAGTAAGGGAGTAATTTGTTCTAAGGTATTTGGAAGGTTACCTAGATTACACAAAGGGAATGTACTTTGTTGTAGATAGATTCTAAATGGCTATGTTAAGTCTCACTTTCAAAAATAGCTTATAAGCTTCCAGTGCGCCAGACAGTCATGTCATTTGTTGATTCATGTGGAGAGTATTAGTGAAACAAATAGGACTACTTTTTTTTTTAAAGTATTTGCAGAAACAAGTCCTAAATTCGTAGCCAGTATGTTCTGTAAGTTTTCTGTCCAAAACAAAATCTCTCTGGTTGAATTATGGGTCACAGTCCTCCTTGGGGTATCCCTAGGTGGATGGGGTTCACCCATAGGCCACAAGTCCCCTCAGTTGCTACAGAAAAGTAAAAAATTCTGTTTTTTTAAGGTGTCTCAGAAAAGCGTGATTTCCTTCAGATAGTTTCTATGATTAAATTTAATTTTCAGGTTAAAATACGATGCGTACAATGCCTGTGTTTTTCTTTTTGAACTGCATATTTTAACTGTGAAGTTGCTAGTCTTGAAAACAGGAAAAGGCAAATATAATCTAAATTTGGAACTAAATATTAAATACAAAATCAGTTCGTGCTTAATTATAATTACAATGACAATGTTAAGTTGATAATTTTTGTTTAATTAAAATTCTTAAATATGCTCAGTTATAGAGTCTTAATAGATCACTAAAGTAAATAAAAAAGTTGAGTAGAAGCCTTCCTGAATGTTATGAGTTATAGTATCCTTATATTATTAACGAGATTATTGTTAGTTTTGTAGTGTGGAGGCATTCACCAGAGAGAATTCATTGTTACTATCTCCATTTAGTTAAACACCCACACATTTAAGATGATTGTTGAGACATTTGATGCATAAATGAGGGCAGAACACTTCTCACAGTAGGCTGCGAGTCCCTGTTGGATGATAAAGTGTGCCTATCATCTTCATGTGGAAGGTCAACAGAAGCAAACTGCACTATGCTTGGAGCACAGTGAACTGTCTGCCGTGTTTTGAAGCTGCTCAGAGTGTTAGCTCTTGGTTTTTCAGATAAGTTTACTTGGTTATTAGACAAACATTTGCTGCCTGTTGCTTTAATTCCCTTCTCCTTAAGTTAGACTAGTGACCTGAAAGTAGTCATTTGAAAGGATTACAGGAAGCAATTCTCTCTCTGTTCTTCCGTACCATTGAGCAGTTACAGTGACAAAACAAGACTTACTATTTCTTCTTTAAATAAATTGTTAATTTTAAACTACATGTTTTATTTTCATATTTTCTTTTCATCATAATTGATCCTGAGCAATCCTAAGCTGGTAGTTGCTTTGGAACAAAACTTAACTTCAGATATCGTTATTTTCTGAATGTGTTCCTACATAGTCTGTTTATATACAGCTTTTCGTATATGTTGATTATTTTTTGTCTGATAGAATTGTGATGAAGATCGGTATGCCAAGAAAATAGCATTCTTACCCATATTTGAAAGCTTGATCATAATAGTCTCTACAGCAAAGAATTACATGGTAACAACTAATGGCATTCAACTGTTCAAAGCATTGTGTATGCCCCATAAGTGCACACCCAAACAGAAACAAAAAGTAGAGCTTAATTTAGCAAGTTAGAGCAGAACAGAAATAGAGAATTTTTAAAAAATTTGATATTGTCAAATACTTGCCTTTTTATGAGGCCAAGTTGTAAAGAATACTTTCTGAAATTACTGTAATGAGATGTTTATTCAGTGTGGTAATAAGTGTGTCTTCCCGTTTGCAGGCAATAGTTACAGTAACATTTGAAGTTCCAGGAAATATAAAAGAAGAAAACTTAAATCTCTTTATTCAGGTAAGGAATACATCACTGTCGACTCAAAAAATCATTGTGGCTTTTTATAGAAACTCATCCCATGCCATTTTGTTTATGGAAACAACTTTTCTTTTTATAGAATCTTCTGTGGGAGAAGACTGTGAAAGATAAGACTGGGTGCACCATGGATGTCATAAGACTGAAGGTTAGTCGGAAATTACTAGCTTCTTCGTTTTGTGCTTTTCATCTTTATGCCTAAAAAACTGCAGTGTGCTCTCAGTTACAGACCTCTCAAAGGTGCTGCTGGGTCACTGTAGCAGAGCAGATGAAGTGGAGAGTAGCGAGTTGTTGTTCCGTGCACGACTCAGAAGGAGATAGCTGGCAGAGGAGCAAACATTGATCGTACTTGTTTTGAATGGAGAGGGCAGATGTACAGTCCCAAACATCAGTTGCAGGGTTAAAAATCAAGACAGAGTTAAATCATTTTTCATTTCCCACCTCCATTGCTTTGAAAGATACCATCCATCTCACATATCTAGGGTTCAGAGAGTATAGATTGGATCCTATAGATTGCTAGGTGTACTTAAAATTGTTGCCATAATATGCGCAAATTCAATTTGGCATCACATAGGAATGCAATAGTAGTTCTGGTCTACAATTAACTTTTTACAGTATTTTTAGTAGTTTTAAAGGTGCAGCTCGTAAGTATTCATCTGCATGGGCACTTCCTATGTTTTTCAGTTACCTGGTTTTGAGAAGAGTAGAGGTGACAATTCAGGATTTATTTTCATTTACCTTATATCAAGCAGCCAAGTAAATAATGAAAAAATGAGAATCCAGTCAGTCATTTGGCAGGCTGTAAGAAATAAAAGAAAGTAAAGCTCTGGTTTGTTTCCTGAGAACACTTAGGCATCAGATAGCAACATAATTATTTTAATTTTATTAGAAGGAAAGTTGTTTTCTTGCTTTTTCAGCAACAAAATTAGAGTATCCTTATCTTCTACTTCTTGACAAATAGAAGAAAGTAGCCACTGATGTATCTGAAGCTGCCTGAAAAGCAGTAATACCATGCACAAGTATGTTTTTGTTGTATTGAGCATTGTAATCAAACTAATCCTTTACGAGATGTGAGGCCTGTGCTAAGATGTGCGCTGTTCCTCAGTCACAGACAAATACACCAAAGCAAATGAGCCCCAGGCAACTAATTACGGAATGGGTTCCAAAGTTTGTTGCTTTTATATTTTTATCTGCAGTCATAACCCTTTTGGCAGGAATAGTAATAGAATTCCAACTAATAGGTCAAATGGAGGCTTTTTAAATGAAATATTTTTAACTTTTTTTTTCTTTAGGGAAGTGTAAGACATGTTCTACAGAATGCGTTCCACTAAAATATTTCAGAACATTGTACCATGAAGAGATGAAAACTATTTTAATAGAGCTTTTGATATGTGGGTTAAGGGACTCACTGACAGCAATTGCTTCTAATTCTGTTGCTAGTTGTTGTACTTTACAAATGTTTGTTCTTTCTCCAATATTCAGAGATTCTGTTTCAGGAAAGTATATATGCTGAGCATAAGATCTTAACTGGAATAATCTGAAATCAAACATTTTTGTTCATTTTACATCATCTTGTTGGCAGGCAGGCTTTCATGGACTCCCATGTCAAACACCACATATGTATTCAAAGAGGCATAGTAGATGATGACTTTTAATTTTTGCTTGAGCAGGCTAGGTACTGACCAAACAAGGAACAGAAGGCAAAGTATGGTAAAGTGTAATTCTTCGCCTTTAACAAAATAAGGAGATGTGAAAATAGATGTTATCAGTAGAAGTGGTGATTGATAATATATGTTTATTTTGACTAACAAGTGCATAGTTGCCAGAAATACTACTCCCTGCTTGAACTACTTTGGATTGTCTCCCTCTTATATATTTTATTTTTAAAGTTTTATTTATATACCCTAACAGTTATTTTTCTGATAAGGGACTGGTATCTATTCAAGGCAAATCTCATCAAGTGATAGTCCAAGGTGTCCATGAGCTCTATGACCTAGAAGAGACTTCTGTAGCCTGGAAAGAAGATGAGAAGAGAACAAACAGACTGGTCCTAATTGGTAAGAGGAAATTACACATCTCCTTGTTGAGTTTAAGAAGCTGGTTTTTTCACAGACAGTCCTCTAACTTGGCCAGTAAAAAGCAATCAGGCAAACCTGGACAGAATAAGTGCAGTGAGTATGTTCAGCATAACCCTCACTCAAAGGTTTATCCATCAAAACTTCCTGTAGTTCAAAATTGCAGCTGAGAGGAGTCTACACTATCCCTATTAGTGTCACCAAAATAAAACAACATACTAAGTTTTCATAAATTATATTGGCATATTTTAATGTTATTTTTAAAATCGGTAATTATAAATTGGGTGATGGAAATAGTTTGAATGTTTGATCAAATATTCAGTAACTGTGAGGAACGTTATTATAGCCATTAAAATGTTTAAAATAAATTTTGTTTCTGAAAAGCTTGCAGTGCTGAGCTTCTATGTTTCTATTTTCTGTTTATTTCTGTTTGCTGTGCAAAGGGTTTTATGACCAAAAATAAGCTAGTTTTTCTCCTTTCCCTTACTTGAGCAGGTTGAAGTCTGTTGTTGCCTTAATTTTAATACTGCTGTTCTCACTCATTGGTATAATAAACATTTTCTTAGCTCAGAAGAAGCAGGTTGCTACTTGTATATGTTTTTTTGTAATGCACTGTAAAATACAGTTAGATATTTTGTATCTGTTTACAGGCAGGAACTTGGACAAGGAGACCATCAAAGAAGTATTCATAGCCACTGTGAGAGAAGAACGAGGAAACAGTTGACATCAAACTATAAAAAAGATTAAATGTCTGTTTTAATCCTGCAAGGGTTTTATGACAGAAAAGACTGAATGGCATGGGCTATAGTAGTTTATCCTCTTGCAGTTTATGCAACAGTTAAACCCTGAAGTCTTCCTAAGAATTCCAGCTGACCTACTGCTTAAAGATTAGCCCTTACAGTCTAGAATCAAATACAATTCTCCTATTTTGGATTTGGCTGAAACTATGTCAGCAAGATCATGTACCTGTGCAGAAATGCAGCTAGGCAAAAGGCTGTTATGTTATACGTGAATCATCATTGTGGGGATATGGGAAATGTGTTTGAAGCCTAGTGCTTTCTCTTGCTAACTCTCTTCCACTGGGAATGAAGCAATAGTGATTATTGCCAGTGATGTAATCACACTACAAAATGTTTAGTGTTTACTATTAAACTGTCTTCCATCTCTTTCCACTTGCTTTGTGATTTTTGAATGTATGCACTCATCCCAGGTACCACTCAACCTGTTATATAATGAAACTAGAAATACACAGGTAGCAGAGACGCAAGATCACATGGTGCTGTCTACGTAAAAGCTGTGAATGCAGTGTTTGGTCACATAGTCAGCAAGAAAAATGTAGCTGAACTTTTAGGCCATGACCCTGCCAGTTCAGGATCTGGGGAACTGGGGACTGCACATTTTCACTGTGTTCAGGTTGCCCTGTATGATTTCTTCAGGGGTTCTGTGACACTACTTTGAAAACCTAGTCTGAAGCTTTTATCTCTCTACTCATTGCAATTTAGAGTTGAACTTCCTGCCCTGTACGTTCTCCAGTACTCTTTGTTCACCTCTTAGCTTTAGAGGGATATTTTGACAACAGCTGGGTGAAAGCAAAATGAGTGAATGCAAGAAGATAAGGTAGAATTAAAAATGTTTACAAATAAAATTCTAGGACATGCAGTTCTGAAGAATGGATTTTTAGGTACAGTGCTTTCTGTGGATGCTGTCTGAATAAGTAGAGATCTGTTTTCAGTACTAGGAGTGTGTTACTTGTCTCATACCTAACAT
>VWZT01009588.1:24244-36080 GCA_013397055.1 Pachycephala philippinensis
AAAAAAAAAGGAGGGCCATTCCCTTATCAGCAGTCTTAATTTTTTTCACTTTGCTTCTTCTAGAATATATGAGTTTGGAATTTGTTTTCAAAAGATCTGAGGATGGAGACATCTATTAATCTTTCACCGCCAGGAGTTGGTGTCTCAATTGATTATTTAAGTCATGTATCTTAGCTAAGATAGAGCTCTATAGTCTCCTGGTAGATACATCAGCAGGCATGACTTCATTCCTCACATCAGAAGTAGTTTTAGATAGCTTGAAGTAGTTTCCAGAATTTAATTTTTTCTCTAAAGCAAGGTATAAAGAGAGAACAATCTGCTCACATAATGTTGCTTTCTGTTTAGCCGGGCTCGGTGGCATTTGAGTGAACCTGGTATGTTGCTGAGTGATACTGTGACTGTTTCCCTTAGCAATTGCATCTCTTTATTTTTAAAACTAATATATGTTCTCACACTGGGAGAACACTAATATGTATTCTCACACTGTTTTGGACTGCATAAATGACACACGGTCCTGCATGACAATTTGTCAAATTATTGCGATCACTGTTACTCATTGAGTAATAAGATCACATAAATGCAAACTTGTGGATAATACATTTGTATTTTTTGCTGCTTTTGCTTCCATTTGTGACGGGAAAAGTGATCAAAATACCTCTTATCTTAAAAATGCCTCATGTAATGGAAGTACTCCGTTCTCTTTAGAAAGATTAGTCTCTGAAGTGTTACTAACTTTGGAATTGAAAAAAAGTTCAGAGACTTAATAAGAAGAGCTTCAACCATGAGTCATAAGGGAAAAAGCCATGGATGGCTTACACACTGTCATATTTTAGATGCTTATTTTTAAATATTTGCCCACCCACCACACACTGCACCACACTCTAAAATACCCCTGATGACTATCAATATACTGGGGGTTTTTTGTTGCTGTAGAGGGGCATCTCTGCAGCTGGAAGTACATGCTCTGCACTCTATAGCTTGTGTTGATACTACTTACCCTTGCTAGAACTTTTCCTGCACTGCTTGCAGTCCTAACGTCAGAGAAGCTTTAGTCAGTATGCACATCTTTGTCTCTGCTTGACTTCTGTGAACTGCCTGCATATTTCAAGGGATCCCCTGGGATGGAGAGCAAGCAGCTCCTGGGCAGGGTGGGAGTTTGTGCTCCTCTGTCCTTGCTGGCTGGCAGGATGCCCCAGTGCTTTGTCCTCTATTCTGTTCACACATAATGACACTGGTAGCATGCCAAGGGCCTTGTCTTCATCCTCATCTCCCAAGAAGATCACTGGTTACTTTTGGATATTTATTTAACCAACTTTTTCTGGTCTGTTCTTACATGCCCACCCTGGGGTGCTGTGTCTTGTTTTGCATCATGCCAGAATGAAAAGAGGAGAAAAGATAATGCTGGCTCTCTAAGAGCTGCCCATAGTGAAATCACTGTAATATGTTACTGGGAGCTATGTCAAGCATGGCCTTCTCTAAGGAAGTAGAATTGGTTTGAATAAGGTTGTGGAGGAGGGTGAAAAGGACAGGCAGACACCACTCAGCCCTGTCTTGGGGTTGTGGTGTGGATGGTGGGGCAGCTGGGGGATGCTCAGGTTGGGGTGGGGAGGGATCTGGTAAAGAAAATCATTAGCAGTTCTCCCTATAACAGGGGTACAGCCACACCTCTGAAGAACTGATGGCCATCCAGACCTGAGCTTATTTCCCAGCCAGGTAACTCCCACTTACGGTGCTTCAGTCCCTCCTTCAAGACACACGAAACACTAGGTAGGAAGTGATCCTGTCAACAAACCCCACACATTTTGTTCCCTAGCAGAGGCAGAGTAGTTTCTGTCCTAGAGGCAAATTGCAATGATTTAATCACTTCTGTGCCTTCATGAATATCAAACATCTACCGAAATAGACTTTCCAAAGCAGCATTTTTCTCTACAATATTCTACTTTCCACATGTTTTGATGAGCTCCATTAAACTTGAAACTAACAAAAATTATATCCTTGCACCATTATGCCATTTGTTTGTATCACCTGTTGGGTTTAATCTTCAGGAATTACCCAGAAAGATAAATGGATGATCATGGTTTAATTTATTATGCCCTTCAAAATTTAGGTGGTTCTGAATTTGGTAGTATTTTACTACATTCTTACTTTTTAATCCTTATGTTTAACCTCCCACCTGCTGAAGCAGGTTGTTGTCCATGTTCCATCCCAGCTCCTGTAGGCAGGATGTGGCCAGAGGTGACAGGATGGATAGGGTTGGGGTCCCAGCCACCTGCTGTCCTTATGAGCCACCCTGTTTCTCTCCTGCTGCCATCAGCCCAGCTGCCTTGCAGAGCCCACAGCAACAGCATCCACCTCTCTTTGTGGGGCATTTCTTCTGCTACCAGGAACATTGGCCCAACCAGTGTCCATTGTTTCTTATTCCCCGCTCTGTCCACATGAGCTTTTTTTGTGTTTGCAACTATGCTTTGCTCATCCTGCACTGCTCTGCAGCTTCACATTGCATCCAAATTTGTTACATAAATTATATATACATTGTATACACTATATGCAGTTCCAGGTCTGCATGCTTTTAACTGATTGTAGTGAATTGTTTATAGCAGTGGAATTCCTGTGCAAGGCCTGTGCTCCATTTCTTATCACCCCTTAGGCCTGTACTCCTCTGAAACACATCCTTGTTTCCACTTCTCAAGGCCACTGATACGGTATCAGTCATGTTTCTCTATGCTGCATCATTACATTAAAGCCATAAATATCTCATCCTACACAGAATGGCAGCTCGGTACTACTAGCTGTAAAAAATACGGTTGTAACATCCAAGGATAAAAAAGTAAAACAAATTAGCAATTTACACCTGGCCAGTTAGAGAAACTGCTGTCACAAATAAATTGAAGAACTCAGCTTCAAAGCTTCAGGCAGGTCAGGAAAAGATTGGCCAGACCAGGTGTGGCAAAGCTCAGCCCTGAGGTGCGGCACACTCAGTGCAAAGCTCGTGGCCTGTTACTGGCAGTGGCAGTGGCATCCTGCAGGATGACAAGGCTACGTTCCTGTCCCAGTGCCCTACACATAGACCTTTGCTCTTCCAGCCATGTACATGCAGGAAAAGGAACAAAGAGAAAATCCAAGTCTGGCTATGGCCAGCAGCTTCACAGACCCAGTCTGCTCAAGGGCTCAGGGCTCCAGTGCACCTTGGCCTCAGTCCCGCACCCACTGATACCCACAGAAATTTTCAGAAAAGAATGCAGCTGTAACAGATGAAGTGTCAAGCAGTCTAGGACGTGTATTGCCCGTTAAGAAATGAGTAAAACACTTGTAGCTTGTATTTGCTTTAAAATGTTGACCTAAAGTGTGGTTTTATTGTACTGCTTCCAGTCTTTGAGCATAATGGAGAGTCCCAGTGATCTTACTGTCCTCACTCAGCAAGTCTGAAATGCCTACTAACTTCACATTGCTCTCTTAATAGGACTCAAATCTGTTGCATCTCTTTCAGTTTAATAATTTCAATCTACAAGCACAGATAATTTGTTATTTGGTTTATTTATTACTTTCTCTGTACTGTTCTTGAAAGTTTCAAGCTTCTTTTTAATCGGAATGAGCAGCTAATAATGATCTTATACTGTTAAAATTAGTATTTTTATTAATTTCACTTAAATGCAACAGACAAGGCTACCTTTCTCTGTCTTGACCAGTGCAGAATTTTGTTTTAATTCACAAGAGGTTGCTCAGAATCACAGCATTGAATCTTATCTTATGGAGAAAGTTTATTAAAAACCCCCACATAAATACTACAATTGCCTGCTAACAATATATAACAACATAATGCCATTCTAATGTTATAACAAGATGAAAACTGGTTGTTGAAAACTGGTATGTCTGCTATCAGTGTACTGGGGGCTACCTAAGCAAAGGCTTGACATTCCTATGACATTTAAGCTGTACTTTCCAGGAGGTTTCAAACATAACCATCGAATCACAGAATCATAAAACGGCTTGGTTTGGACAGGACCTTTAAAGGTATCTAGTCCAACCCCCTGCACCGAGCAGAGACATCTTCAACTAGATCAGGTTGCTTATAAATAATAGCCTGGATAAACAAAACTTCTTAAATCATAGTGCTTTTACTTGCTTCTGTGTAAATGTTCTGCTACTTGTTTCTGAAAACATGCCTGTGGGATCAGCATCTGCCTTAGAGGAATTGGAGGAAGATGAGTAAAAATCAAAACCAACACAGTTGCTGGAGTTCTGGTTCACAAACAGGAATATCAGAAAGTCATTTATCTCAGAGGATAACTCAAAGTTAAGACTGTAAAGCAGCATGCTACCTGAGATGAAATAATAACTTTACTATCCAATAAGTAACCAAATTTTACTCGGTGAAGAACTCTGCTGTTGTTTCCAGGGGAAAATTAATTTGTTCCAAAAGAGGTTTTATCCCAGTGCCTCAATTTCTTGGTTTCTACCGTCTAGTAGCCGATCTGCTCACATGTAGGAAAATGTGTCAGTAAACAAGTATTTGCTGTCATCTAGCGGTAACATTTGTTTCAGCAACTTTGTTAGCCCTTCAACGATGCAGATGCAGTCTTCCAGGAAATTCTATCTGGTTTTCGTCTTACGGTCTTTTCTAGATGATAAAGGAGAGAATTTATGAAAAATAAAAAATCTGTATCCTTTCAGTCTAAAATCAGGGTGAGATTTTTTTCCCCCCGCAAATTCTTTCCTCTTTCTTCTAAAAGTAAGAGAATACTGACTTCACATGACCTCATGTGATGGAGGACTTTGCTGACATAGTTGCAAGATTGAATTATGATATCAAAAGTGCCTGAGAGGATAAGTCTTAGCTTTCCACCCCCACCACCATAGGAAGGGGGATAACTTTAATCAGGTTTTTCAAAAAGAGTGGGCAGAGTGCAGAGTGGTGTCTCCATGTCATATTTTTAGTTTGGTGGGGATTTTTTTACCTCCGCCCACTCCCCAGATATTCAGGATGGACAGTGTTGCTAATTAATCATATGGCCATGAAAGTGACTGGGTGGGAATTGGCATCATTGACAAAAATCCAATTCAAAATAAAACCTGATGGGCAAAGGTCAACAAGAGCAAGTCAAAGCACCCTTGGTTAAACAGGCAGGTAGAAATAGCCCTTCACTTCTGTGCAAGAGGAGCATCCTGGGAAAAAGAACTGGTAATTCTAGAGTAACTAAGTCAGCATGTTACTTCTCTAAAAGCAATGTGGTCTAAATAAGACAGACTTGTTTAAGCCACTTCCATGATAGATTCATTTTCGCAGGGGTGGGCTCCAAAGACCTCAACCCAGGTGTGAACTGCAGGTATAAATACATACATTAACTCAGGGTCTCTGGCAATCCTAAGGAAATGCCCTATTTCACGCTGCATATTATTTTACTTTAGCTAACTTTTTATTGTGACAGCTAAGTACAGTCACACCCATTTCCCACAGTACATAATTTTTTTTCTGCTTACACTTTCACAGTATCGAAGTACGAAAATCTTAAATTACCCTGGGATGAACCAGATGCAAGGTCAGGCAAAACCAAGAATGGGAGTCACACCAAAACAAAAAGGCTAGTTTGTCTGACAACAATTTTCCAAAGGTGTACGTACAAATGGATATACCTAAATAAGCACCCTTCCTGGCTTGCAGGTCGTGAGAAGTGAGAGAAAACTCCCCAGAGATGAGCCAGAAGGTCTGGTAGGTTACATAAGAGAAAAATAAATCAGACTTTGGCTGTGGACAGAGCTCCGCAGAGGCTGACAGAGCAGATGTGCCCACAGAAGGAGGCGCTGCTCGATCACTTTCCACACCTCTCGGTGGCACCTGCAGTACCGCGGGGTGCTCGGCTGCTAGACAGGACTGGGATCCAAATCTCTTGAGTTATCCTGAAATCACACTTTTGACTCATTTTCTATGGTTTTTCCCTGGACCTTAGTCAATGGTTTCTTCTGGATTATCTTTATAATTTTAAAGAACTGTTCTGGTGTCTGTCTAACCTTCTGAAAGAAACAATGAGAGTCACTTGAATATGTAAATATTGTTTAGCAGACATGGCATGTTGCTGGGAGAAATTTTCTTCCTTTCATCAGCTATTGTCAGAAGATAAAACAAATTCCCTGGCAAAATCAATTTGTCAGGTAGAATTTAGACTATGCGTGGTGGAAAATTACTTGACCCTTGACATGAGAGAGAGAAGAATTCTTGAGAAGAGAAAAATCTCAAGTGCTTTGTCCAATAGTATTCCCTTAAATGGCAGAGTCAGACACAGCTGGCATAGTGAAGTTAACTATTTATTTATTTTTTGGTGCAAAAAACCTCAAAGCAAACGATTAAGCAACCACTTAAATTGATCAAACCCATGATATTGACACTTACTAAGGAATCACAGGAATTGTGTCTGGGACTCTTCCTTAAAACAGGGCTTTTCGATCTCTAGGTCTCAAAGTGCTTTCTAAAAGGCCAGTGAATTTGTTTGTTGAGCTGAGACTTAAACATATTGTGTCTTTCCCAAAAACTCAGAAATAAAGCTGCTATCAAAATCCTCCTCCATTTGAAAGAGCTGTTTTTCTATGCTGCTTTAGTCTTCCTTTTTTTGTTTGTTTGTTTGTTTTTGTTTCTGTGTTTATGTTACTGAGTAGTTTAGCTTTGAGTTCTTGTCAGAGATGCTGTGGCTCAGAGCAGTGATGGCATTTTGCTTTTATTACCTTGCTTTCTTGTTGTAGAAGGCCAAAATATGCAAGGCAAGGAATCCCTGTACCAATCATTGTGTTGAGTGTATATATTCCTTCAGATAGGTTGGTGAAGACGTGTTGTGGGAACATTTCTTTCTCTGCATTTTTAAACTTTTCATTAACTTTGACTTAATGTTAAAAATCACAGGCTTTTAAAATGGATGAGCAATAGATCTCTACTATAAATTCAGTCTCTCTTTCGTGTACTAATCTGTTAGTACAGCAAGAGAACCAGCAGTTTTTCTGCAGCCTTTACTACCTTGCATCCCTGGGCTAGGAGATAGATAGGCAGGATGAATATGAGAATGCATGTCCCATTTCTGTGTTATCACTTCCCGGCTCCCAGCATCAAACCATTGTGTCTCAGCTGAGGTTTTCACTTTACTCAGCAATTCCACCACAGAGAAGGATGGACATACACAGAGAACATGCTTGCTTGTAAGGAGTGGACTTTACACCCTGAAGTAATTTGTTTGCCAGGAACCCACAGTGCACAAGTGGGTGATGATGTGAAAGAGGCCATTCCACTGGCAGTATCTGTAAGATATATTTTGTCATGGTTGTAGAACATGATGTCATCTGAGCATTACAGCCTGGAGGGTCTTGTCATATGTCACTCTCACTGGATGCAGTGGCAGTACCTATTTCTTGCACCTCTGAAAGTCAGATTGGGAATCTGCAGGTCTGCAGCAGTAGGAACAGTTTGCAAGTTGTGTTTTATCCTATGCATATCATGTGCTGGAATGACAATTGTATGGATAAATTTTCCACTATTAACTGGTTATTGGTAAATAACCATAAATGGAAGTGTAAGGCTTCCACAGTGTAAATGAAATAAGTTCCTGCTAAATCGGGCCTTGACAACATGGTGCTTACTTGGCAGTACAAACAGCTTGTTAAACAGAACATATCTATCTCTGTCACACAGTCCAGCAAGATTGCAGTGACTGCACACTTAATTTCACATAAAGTAAGATTAACTAACCTATTTTCAGTTAGAAAAAGAGTATCACACACTTGACAGTGGGCAAAACTCTTTGAATAAACTTTCTGCACCATTTGGACATTTTGGAGGATGTTCTTTTTACAACAGTTGCTTTCTCTGTTAGGTTAATGATTGACGATTGTCCTGGTTCCTTTTCCAAGTCTTCTTCTTCCTTCTGGTTTCTCCTGATTAGATGGATAGTAACAGGCAATTTTGTAAGTCAGACCTGACTTACACAACGTCACAAGTTGCTGGCATAGCAGTAAATCAGTTATCAATTATGAGAAATATGTTTTCAGGGAATTTTTCCTGTTTGGGCTTTGTAAATCAATTTGCATGTAAATTTGTGTGAAAATGTTCCTTAAAACAATCACTCTGTTTCACAGTAATTACAGACTTGCAGCTGTAGTGAAATATAGCCTTTCTGGGGATTAAGTACGATTTCCAGAAAAGAACTTGACGGGTATCCATGAGATCACAAATACTACTTCTCAATAAAACTCTGCAGCAAGGGAATTAACTTTCCTATAAGAACCTTCCTATCCTTCTCTGCCTTTTCTAACATAATAGAAAGCTTGCATAGAAAAACTTTAATTTGTGAACTGAAAGACAAGGCAGATAAAGTCAGTCAAAAGATCTACCCATTTTTCAATTTTATTTTCTCTTTTATTTTTTTTTAAACTCCTAAGTAATTTACATTTTGAAACAAAATCATTGCAAGTCAAAGAAAGCAATGTAGAAAAAGCCTCATTTGGAAGCACTGGGGTTTGAAAGTGTTTTTGTTCTTATTAGCAAAACCATATATTAATTTAATTGCAATTTTGGAGTGGTTTAAAGAAACTGACATTTTATTCTTAGCACTTTTTTGTTTCAATAGCTCAGGTTAACAACTTACAATAAGTGCATACCATTCTTCACATGATAACTGCACTATAAGAGGAACTGGAGTATCCAGTTCTGTGGCAGAATGAGAATTTGACCTTGAAAATATGGTACCATGGCAAATGGCTGAATTAATTTTGAGTATCCACATTTCTACCTCAAACACATATTGCATGAAACAACTGTAAAAATATGTTTCCATCAGAAACTCAGGTGTTATACTAGTGATGACTTGTGAGCTTAATGGCAAAACTTGCTTAGTTAATGGCACTTGTTCAATTCTCCTGCAACATTTGCAAGCCAATACACAATATTTTTCCTTAACAGAAAGGAAATGTCAGGTCCACTGCAATTTCCCATACATTGGCATCAAAACAGCGCTGGGCTGGTCTTCCATAATCTACCTCCAAGAAAATCCATTAGTATTTTCCGCCATCTTGCAGAGGGGACACTTCAGGTCACCACATCAACTGAATTAAAAGTAATTGATGTGTGGCTATAAAGGGCTTCTGTTGCAATGGGACAGACTTCTGTCCTTCAAGTCCACATAGGTAACAACCCAATGCCCAGCTCAGTGCATGACAAAACTGGACCTAAAGGGACAAAGGCACCAGTACAATGCTGGTAAAAAAACAGATGGGCAAACACAAAAATTATAGGTCTTAAAGTAATTAACGCTGCTATGTTGTCACAAGACAAATGAGTTATGGTAAACATTTTAAGGCTCAGGAATTAAAAAGCTTTAAGAATCAAATAAGAACCCAAGTAGGGGGTGAAAATGTTCCTGAACTACATTGTGTATGTCAAACCATGTTTCTAAAATTGGCATTCAGAAAGCTAATTGTTTTAGTTGGAAACAGAACAAATTTAACATGTATCCTGTCACTCCATTAAGTTAGTTTTTATTTTAACAACCTTTAAAAAACTCACTCACAACACAGTTTGGTAATACTAAGAATATATTTAGCTGTTGTTTTCCAAGAAGACATTCCAGACTTTTAATATCATCCCAAATTGATAATTATTCATTTGTTGAAGATACACAGCAGTAATCAGTTAATGCACTGCAATATTGGCCATTTACAGAGACCTCCACTTCTCAATGACGTCTGCTCAGAACAGGACTGCTTGTGAGACTTGTGTTGCTATAAAACAGAAATTGAAGCCCTTACCATGGATAAATGGATCAACATAACGCTAATCTGGGTGCTGGAAAACTGAAGAATTTATTTTAAAAAGTAAAACATTGTTCCTTTTCTTCAGCTTTTGTCCTAAAATGTTCAGGGTCTCTATATTAACTTCCTCATGCTTTGCATTGCTACTCTGAAGGCTGATAATTTATTTTTGAAAAGAAAACCTGAGGTCCCACTGAAATAGCATGACTTTATGTCACTGAGCCCTGCAAAGTATTACAAGAACCATAATGATATAGAGTTTGCATAAAGTTTTGGTTGGACTTACCTAAAGCAGAGCTTGAGTTTGAACTAAAAAATTTACAGTGCTCATTACAACCCATTACACTTCTCGTAGTGCCTTTGTCAAGGCAATGCTTGAAAAGACTGTAAAACACATTTTTTCATTACTGTACATAAATTATATGGGTGGAGACAAGCAATTTTGGAAAATTGTCACTGATTGTCCCTCTCAAATATACATTCTGAGAATGTCAGTGTTTGCAGCATTTTTAAAATTGATTCAAATTTATGTATTTACTTCCAAATGCTGAACACATTTCCTCTATCCATACAAAAAATGCAGTCAATTCTTTATTTCAAAGACTATCACATTTCTTCTTACTTTGGTCATGTGTTTTCCTTTATTTGGATCTTATCTGTTCTATCTAATGTTTTCCATCTTTGCTGCTGTTTCCTTGTTGGGTACTTGCTCTGGTAGATAGCAGTTATCTGATTTTATTTCTAAGGCACACTATATGTCATGGTTTCATTGCTGGCAGTGGTCAAAATTATTTAAGATACAGCTACCTCATTTATAACTGTGCCTTTGTTTACATTAGGGATATGAGAACTGGCAATTGCACGGGGCAGATTTTTTTCCTTTTGCTGTTTAAAATGCATTCTGAATCAGTACAGGAAGCTGCAATGATGACTACAGACTAGGAGGTCTAACAAAAAAGAGAGACGAGATTACTGCTTCCCTATATGCGCTCTGGCCCTTTGCTGCTAAAGGTGTTCTCCCAACAGAGCTAGAATTCTTTTATCTGCTTAAATGGATTACTTTGTTTAAACTAAACTGTTGGGCCTTGCCTACCATAGCATGTAGAGCGTTTTACTGTGATGGCAGCTGTCCCTGCCAAAGGGATGTACACGTAGCAGAAAATTAAATTAAACTGTCACACTCTATCTGCTATGAACCACTAAAAACCCTGCAAAACCATGACTGAGTTCCTCTGGTTACCACTCATCAGGTGACTCTCACTGACTCTTAATGAACTACTGAATGAACTACTTAATGGACTCGTAGCCTCTGTAAAAGACAAAAGCATTTTACCGCATGTTTGCCTGGCCACCTCCCATCACTGCAGCTAACACGTTGCTTTGTTGAACTATGACACTCCACCAGGCTTCTGAGTGGTATATGAGCAGACTCCTTTGCAGAAACCAGAAAAATGCCTTACAAAACTATTTTTGCCTGCTCAGATGCAGATCTACAGCAGGGATTTCCTAAGCACAAGAATGACATCGAGGTTACATGACTGTTTTTTCCAACTGTCCTACCAAGAGAGTTGTCCTGGCAAAAAAATGCTGTGTGGGCCCAATGTGAAAAGAGCATTCGGATGGAAAATTTCAGCCGATGTTTGACAGTCACAGGCATTTATAAACACAGCCTTTATACTGGGAAATGTCAGGCATCTTTGCAGCCGCTAATGCTACCACCTCTGCATTTCACTTAAGCAGAACGAACCCGTGTCAATGAACTAAGCTTTGCCATACATCGGTATGAAATGCCATAGTTTATCATAAAGAAAGACACCTTCAGAGTTGGCTTTACAGAGAGTGACTCTGGAGAGAAACCAGCACGGTCAGTTAGCAAGCCTCTGTTCAAGCTTACTTACTATACAAAAACTTGCTTTTGAGCAATATAGTAAGAAAAAAACCCCAACCCGATTCCCTTTGTTCGTTCTTTAATTGCCTGCTCCCCTGTTTCCTCGCCTGGGGCAGTACAACTGCCCGGCCTCACTGCGGCCGGGACTCCGAGCGGGTGCTGCCC
>VWZT01009593.1:11224-28722 GCA_013397055.1 Pachycephala philippinensis
CGCTGAAGCAGGATGGCTGCTACTGAAACCCGTACGCAGGTATGTTCATCAACAGAGAGGCACTGCTGGATTAAAATAAGGTGCAGATGAAGCCCTCAGTTTAGAAATCAGAAACTCGCAGAGAAAAATCCCACACTGAGACCTCAGAGCACTTGGAAAAACACCCCACAGAAAAAAAATCCATTGGAATGCACCTTTCAGTACGTCCTGTTGGTAACCAAGATGCTGGTTTTGACCTCTCTTCCTGCTGCTGCGGATTTGTTATCTGCTGGCAGAAAGCCCCAGTCAGGTACGCTTCACACAACCAGCTGCAGCAGCTTTGCTGGAACAAACACTCCAGTTTCATCCTATGGTATGTTTTGTAAAAGCGGTTCATATGCAGATAGTTCAGGGCCTCTGCTGGCACAGGTGTTTTGTTCAGTGCCTTTCGCACAACACTGATTGCACTCCCTGTCTTTATATGCCAGCTGGATTGTTCAGCACTTAAGATAAGAATGTACCTATTCTTTGTTTATTTTAAATTTCAGAAATATGTTTGCTAAGTTGGCAAAATTCACTGTTAGGACTACAGAAAACAGTTTGTTTAGAGAAACTGATTAATTTTATCCGTAACGACTTTAGGATTATATGTATTCAGTAGCAGTATTTATATATAAAGCAAACTGCTAAAACTTGACTTTTGTTGTATAAAAAAGCAACTCTTAAGTATCATAAGCTGGGAAAGACAGTGGGATGGTTGGAGGACTGAGAAGGTAAGACAGTTAAACTTTATGCTGTATCTTACTGGTTATAGCCTCCAAAATTATAATAGTGCAATGGCAACTCATGTTCCCCTCCTGACATGAGGGAAAGCAGTACTGCACTTGCACATAAGGCTTGCACACCATTGGTGATTTTCACCTCATTCATTTGTAGTTAAAACTTTGTAAGAGGTCACTAAGGTGAAGGATGAAAAGTCGTATTTAGCTCAATACAAGTCTTCCTACTCAGTAAAGGCACACAACTGCATGATGAGGATTACTCAGACCTTACTTCCAGTTGTTTTGTTAACAATCTTTGTATTAATGGCACTGCTTTTTCCACTTCCCTAGGCAGCATCAAGAGAGAATATTTGTCACACCGACACTGAACAAGACTAAGCTTCAGCCCTTTATATGGAACTGCTGAAAGAGGAAACTGCAGTACTGAAAGCAGTCAGTCTTCACTGCATGAGACCATGCCTCTCACAGAAGGCAAACGATGTTTTACTTCAAGAACTTCATGAAATGCAAACTCAGTTGTTTACTTTTCTTAGAGCTGTTACACTTGAATAATTGGTGAAAGTTACAGTTTTTACATCAAATTAAAACTTATAATTTGATTTACTCTGAAGACTGTAGAAGTTAAAAAAAAAAAAGAAAAAAAAAGCAGCAAAAATGTTCTTTCAGTATACAGGGATTTTTTCCTCCTACTAGCAGGAACAGCTTTTTAGATCAATGGTGAACTAAAATTTAACAAGTACTGAACAGGACTTACAGAACAACATTTTTTCAGAGCCAGAAAAGGACAGCCTCTGAAAATGTGAAGTTGCCAATAAAAAGGAATGCAACAGCAAAGTACATAATAGAGCAATACCTGTATATTATTGCAACAGCAATAATACATGTCTATCACTAAATCAGTAGAAAACTAACTGCTTACAAAGGCAAACAGTGGTAACAGCATAATTTTAGTTATGGTGCTCCAGGCATTGAGTGCAAATAACTGTATCTTCACCTCTGTCTTCAGAAGTAAGGTGTGCTAGAGGTTGTAAACTTGGGTGCATTTCACGATTTAAATAATAGATTGGACCTTTTGCTTTATAGTGTATGCATCTAGATTAAGACAAATGGCTGGTAACTTGTTCTGCTTTTACTCCACAGTGCCTGCATGACCCAGTAGGATGATGAGACTACCGTGCTTCCTCGGACAAGTATCAGAACTTCAACTTGAACAAAGTGGATTAAGTTTTACTCATTTTAGAAGAGCACTCCTATTCAACATTTGGACAAGACACTATGAAGAAGCATGCGGCTTAAATTGACAATGATTTATTGTGTTTAGGAACATTCAATAAATACCAATCTTTTAGCTTTAGTTTGGAAATCCTTCCCCATCGAAAATCAGTTGTTTGTGTTGCTTCTTTTCTGGCATAAATTCCATTGCCAGCAATGGATGTATCAGAAAAAGAAGTTAATAAATACAAACAGACAGCAGGTTTCTAAACATACCTCCTCTTTTAAAGGCATGATACAGATTTACTAAACAAATCTCAAACAAGTTCTTCACAGAAGAAAATTTTGCTACAAGCTGTCTCTGAACATTGTTTTCTTCACTAATGCTGGTAGTTTATTTCATGGAGTACAGTATTTTTGAACAGTAATGTTGAATCATTTAAAAACAAGCTTTTCCCCCGTTTTCCTTTGCCGGAGGTATGCTGAGACATGTGGCTGGTACTGAACTGTATGAATTTAAGAGTGGTGTGCCTCTTGTCAAGCATTTCATGGCAAACATGAAGAAACAGCACTATGGTAGTAGGGATCTGGGGGATTTTTTTTTCATCTTGATTTTAAATCACTGTTCAGATGTTAAAGGTATCATATTTAAATGTAACAGATGTTTTGTGTAATTTTCTGTGAAGTGTAAAAACACAATGGGAGATTCCTGCTTGTGATGAGAATAATTTTCAAGTACTTAAATTTGAATATCCCTCTAAACTCCATTCATTTCTTATTAAAAATGTGTATAAAAGCATGAAGACTACAGAAAACCAATTAACATAACAGAGTTAATCTTGAAGAAGTTTTTCCACAACTGTATTTTACATATAACCAAACTCCTGCTTTAGCAAAAGCAAAAAGAATAAAAATAAATTCTCTCCCAACTATTTATACTCAGGAATTACCTTGCTGTGGGACTAGATACTTCAGTCTACAGTCCCTCTAACCCAAGGTGTATTCTTAGGTGTATCCCTTTGTGATTTAGGGTCTTGGAAGTTTTCAGCAAACCTCTCTCTTGCTTTATCCCAGTTCTTTTTATTCTTGCTCTGGATGAGCTGAACATCTTCAATTGAGGCTGGTCTCCTAGTACCCAAACCTGCATGCTTCTGATGTAACTCAAGTTGGATCTGTCAAATATATATTAAGTATTGTTGTAATTGCAAGTTAGGTATTCTAAATACTACAAACTGTTTTTCTAATACACTTCCACCCCCTCTCCCCAAGCACTTCTCTTTCATGTTCTAATACACCTAGATCATACATAAACAGTACTATGAAAATGATGTGTCAAATCACCACCTTTGGAACTGTGGTCTAGAGTGCTGAATAATGTCCCCTGCCACTAACACTACTGTGAAACACACCTCACTGCGAGAGCAGCCTATGATCTCTGTGCTGGCTAGTTTGACAACATGGGGCATGGTGTGGCTCTGAGCAGCATTACTGCCAAAAGACAACACATCTCTGGTGACAAAAATGGGGCTAACGTGGCTACCACAGAGGCCCACAACTTGATGGCTACAGTGACTCCATCTGCCTTTTCCTCTCTCGTGGCCCATCACCTAGCCTGATTTTTGTGCTACATCAGCCTCTGAGAAAGTGAAGAATTCCACTCTAAACCAATCTTCATTTCACATCACTTAAAATATTCCAATTTTCCTCCAGACTTTGTATTCAAATATGAGATTATTAATTCAATGGCTAGAAGCTGTCTGTCCTCCTTTGCTTAGTTTCCTAACGAATACGGTCTAGTGAAGGGACAACACTACTGAAAAATTTCAAAATAACTCATTAGTGAAGGAAAAAACAATTTGAGGTAAGTCCTACTGAGATTATTCCTTCCTAACCAGGGTTTTGATACGTTTCAAATGAATAGATACAATTAGATACTTTTCACTACAAATACATTTCTGTTCTTTTTGTTTCAAGTGAAAACCAGAAAGACCTACCGGATCCTTCATGCCACCACCATCCTTTCCCAGGCCTTCCCCCTTCTTCCATCCCATCTTCTCCAACATTTTATGTCCTTTGTTGCTGTTGCTGATTTCACTTCAAAGAAAGTATAAGATAACTGATAAGCAAGAGTTAATATAAAGAGTATGCTTTCAAATACTGAACAACAGAAATATGCATACGTATCCTGCTCTAGAAATCAGTTATCAATCCATCAAGAGCTATCCAGAAGATCCTTGCTACTTTTTGCAAGTTCCTCCAAGAATATCTTTGGTTAACAAGCCTCTGGTCAATATCACCTTCCTTAAAACTCCTGAACTACTTCTTGCTTTAGGAGTTAAAAGATATATCATGGGTAGGAGGGTATGGATTACTCTAGGGAAAAGGCAGTATCGCTGCCAAATCATCCTAATGCACCTATTTGATCATCTCACACTTCCTTTTATTAATTTACAAGCACCTGTGAGTTCATGTTTCTTAAAAAAAAACCCCAACTACAGCTACAGAGGCAAAGTAACAACTGAACCAACATCAAGTGTCATTTAAGAGGTCTGTAAATACATGTCCTATGAGTGGCTGGATATTGACAGTGAGAGAAGCTGCAGGTGAAAAATCTGCATGCGTACTATTACTGGGACTGAATAGGAAAAACAAAAATTGAGCCACTTTAAAGACAGATAGCACTGAAGATGTCAGTAGTGCAGCTGGGGAGTTCTTTAAATTTTTGAGTTGGTAAGAAAGTGACCTAAGCGTCCTTATGGCCAAGCTGATTTCTATATGGAAGGTGAGAAATTACTAAGTAAGAGCATGTGAAATGGGAAGTGTGAAAAGCTTAAAATTTTCTATCTCTCCTAACACAATATATACAGGTTATTTGTAATCTAACAAACTGTATGCTAGTAACAAACTGATAGTTATTTTATCATCTTTTTTTTAAGATTCACAAGAGAAGGACATGGGGGATACCTTCCCCCAGCCCAACTTACATATGAACAGAAGCTGAACAGTCATCTCTCTGGAAGGTTCCTTCACTTCCCATGGTCTCTCTGCGTTTTCCTGCTCTGTCTTTGTACTTTGGATTCTTCACTGCCTTGTTGTCTTCATACTCTGTGTTCTTTCCAAGCAGATAAAATTGCATCAAGACAAAGCGAGTGGGGTTTAAATTCTTTCGTTTTGATAATTTCCCTTCTTCCCTCCACAAGTATAGCAGCTTCAGCCTATTTCATTAATTCTAAATCTTATAACAAAATCTGTAGTCCTCACTTAGTATTTTCTTAGCTTGCAGGCATACCTTGTAAACCACATTATTGCCATGTAATATTGCCAAATTCAGTAATTTCTCAGAAGCTGTAAATAAAACAACAGATTCTCTTGAATCTTCTCTTGGTATGAAGAGTCAATCTCTCCCTATTAAGCAGAAAATCCTGTGGACATGCCACTGGCTTTTTATATAAACATTTAGCCTGTTCCTCAGCAACTACTTTTTTTCAGAATAAATGACAGAATTAAGCATGTTTACAGATTCTGTATCAGTATTATTCTGGTACCTGAAGAATTTGATAGAAATTATGGTGTTCTGTTTTCTACATGAATACTCCGTACAAACGCTGGAAGCAACCGCATAGTTAAAATTATCTCTACAACAGAAGTAATTTGAATACATATATATTATATTGATTGTATGTTCATGTTGGTATTCTTCTATGGACTTAAAAACCTGAAAAAATTCCCTCTTCCTTCCGTAATTTTTTCAGTTGCTTATTACATTTCCTTTCCAAATAAAAGATAGGACTGTAATTCAGTGAAAACTGCAGAAATAAAAATAGAAGTGTCTTGCAAAATCTTAACTTCAAAAGGATTAGGAATCTTGTACACTTTGAAAGGATCCTCCTTCTAATTTTCAATGGAACTTTATGCCCTCTTACCATCATCTTTCTCTGTACAGGTTTGTAAAAACAAGAATTTAGGGTACAAAAGACAAACCTGGCTAAGTTTAAGGGCATTTGAAAACGTGCCTTGTTTAACTAAGTCTATGGCTTAAAATAGGAATCATGAAGTACTAAAAAATAAGGTAAGAACCACAAGATTACAAAAACTTAATCAACTTCTACTGTAAACTCACCTGTAAACCATATTTTACCCGTATTTGTTTTAATGCTTTTCTTCTGACTAACTCTCTCTCTTCTTTGCTAAGTGCTGGACAAACTAAAAGGAAGAACACAGGATTGGATTTCTAATTACTAATGTAACATTGTTTTTAAACATATAACAAATGTGAGAATTTTTGTTCTAATGTTATTATACATAGACACATATACCAAGAAGAAAATACATCATTACGTATAACTATTCCCAGTTGATGAGAAAATTGTATGCAAACTGAACTAGTTATTATGTTTATAAAGTGAACAGCCATAATAAAAAATATATCCAGTGATAATACGACTAACCAGAAGGCTCCTTTTTCTTGTCCAGGCGGAGATGTGCTCTAACTTGTCCTGGTTCACATCCATCACAAGTATCACTGCCAGGGTGAATATGAAAAGAAAGCACAGTTTCGCCAATCTTCACTTCATCTCCGTGCTCCAGGATGTAGGGATCACATTTTGTTTTAGGCTACGGCAAAAGAAAGTTTTGGCAGCCAAGTTAACTACCCATGAAGGACACAAACTCTATTTCATGCACACTTACATACAACGCAGTAGTTCAGTTTGGTCTCACAAATGTAGGCAAGTATTTAACTACAGTGGGTATTTCACTCTAGCAACTGCAACCATAGTGGGTTTTTCCTAGTATAACCAAACATTAAGTACTGTAAGTGGCCCTAAAATCAGAAGGAAACCAAGGCAGGTATTAATGTAAGAAAGAAGACATACAATGGCATTGTAACTGATTTGCCATAACATGTTTAAAATGGCCACAAGATTAGTTTTCTGCAATGTATAGAGCACTAAAACAATAGGTACTCACCTGGAGAATCTGATTTCCATTAACAACTGTTCCATTCTGACTGCCTTGATCCACAAGAACATAATTTTGCAAATCGTGGTCAAAATATACTTCTGCATGAAACTGACAAATAGAAGCCTAAGTTAAATGTTCTTGTCAAGTGAATACTGCACAATTTAAATGTTATTTTAAGGTAAGATTTCAGAATATATTTTGAGACCTTAAAAATGAGTGGCTCTAGTACTCTAAGTTAATAAAGCGTTTCACATCTTATGGTTTCATTCTTGTGCAATGTAAATGAACAGGTCACAAGAGCATGAGCTAACATACACAGCTAATAATGTAACTATTTTGTTCATATGCTGATTCAGTACTGGACAACTATATTCATCCAATGTGGCAAGTATGCTTTTCTTAAAGAACTGCAAGATTCAGTAATATAGCCTTTTTAACTGCTCTTGTCAATAACAGGCTTTTTGCTTTTAAGGTATATTATAGCACTCTCATTTAAAAAAAGATCTCATTCTGCTTCCATTTACTTGGTCTTTCGTATCTGAAATAACTCCCTTAATGCCATGCTTTTGTAACTTGCACATAATTCACCTTCTCCTGCATCTCAGTACCTACGACACAATCAGTACCAATCTTTTGCTGTTTCTTTTATCTCCTTTCTGATATTGACATTAACAATCTTTTTTTTTTTTTTTTTTTTTTTTTTTTTTTTTTTTTTGCATTAAAATTTTTTTTTTTTTTTTTTTTTTTTTTTTGTCTTGTTGTTGTTCTATATAGGTATTGCTCCCAAGCCCACACAGACCAGAGAAAGCACAAGTCTTGGCGAAATTCATAAAGAGATGCACAACCTCCAGAAAAGGCCACTAAACAAACCAAAGCATCAACTTCTCCAGCCTACTAGAACTTCCAATAAAAGCAGTAAGTCTAGAAAAGTGACTGTTTCAAATTTGACAATTTTGAGCAATTGAAGTTGCTGCTTTCAATAAAAAAAAAAATATATATTTTGAAGATCAGCTACCATTTCTTACTAAATGGAATACTCCCATAATGATGGAGACTGACTAGTTCATTCAACAGATATTTTATTTTCTACTTTTCTAGTTACTGAATAGAACTAAAACTTTTTCTAAAAAGGCTAAATCTGCAGGGTGTAGCATTTTTTAAAATCTCACTTTCCATTCAAGAAAAGCAAACACCAAAGCCGTCCACAGCTAAAAAGTAAGAATAGTGCAGAAAACAAACTAGTACTTAACTTTTTGTTTCTGCAGGTATGTAATTTATCTTGTTTCACCTTTAACTCCTTATCTGAAAAGTGAAGTAACTTCTTATATAAACTGTCAGTACCTGCAAAGTACTAAACTGGTAACATTACAGAAAAATAAAAGCCTTTTGGCTTCTTTATTTGCCCAGTTTCAAACATGCCTGAGAAAGTTATTAATAGCAGAGAAATATTTACTCCGGAAATTATTCAGTATGAAATACAGCAGCTGATTAATGAGAACTATCATTTAAAATAGACATAGTAAAGTGTGTTCCATGAGATACTTGCATTTACAGGTGTTTTTAACAAAGTTTTTGTTTGGATGACACAACTTTGTCAATCTACAGTTTTCTTTTATTATGAGTCCTGTATTTAGGGTCTATGTTGAAGTATTTAACAAAACAGAGCACAGAATTTATAACAGAACATGAATTTCCATTCAATCTACCGCTGAAAGGAATCCTGTTAATTTTTCAGACTGCCTCTACATCACTTCCACAGTTGCTTTTAGAAAAATAAAATAAACCCTTTTGCTCTGAGCATACTGCAAGGATTGCATTACTTGCTAATGAAATTCTTATTATCTGACATCAAAATTTTATATACCATTAGTACTTAACAGGGTTTTTCCTCAAGTTCAGCAACTATGAAATTCAAGATTCAAAATATAATTTTTTTACTGTGCATTACACTGTAGACTAGTAGAACTCCATTTTTACAAGAGTATTTAGCTTTTCTAGACTTTGAAAACATGCTATTGTTTGTGTTAAGTTCCCATTCAGTAAAATAGTGCGTGTTTTCCTTTTTTCTAAATTCAAGTCTGGCTAAACCCGTATCACATTCTGAAAGTTCTTACAAAAAATTAACATGATTTTCCAAATCTAGAGCCATAAAATCTAAAGCTTCATTCATACATTTATGTCTTCTGATCTACCTTTCAGCAGACATGAACAAGAGTTACCTTACTGACTCCAACTTCAGGAATCTGAAGTGTGTGTCCAACATCTTTTTCTCTGGAAAGGCAAATTGATACACAAATCACAACAAAGTAGAAATAGGTCTTGTAAGTGGCTTACAAAAGGTATATTTCAGTTGAACCGTAATATCATATTTCTCTTCTAAGCTATTAGGAATTTTACAGACACAAAACATTGTGTTGCTATATACACAATGTAAAGATGTAAAGACTTGTTTCAGGTCCCTTCTTCCATTTGTATAAACTATACAAAGCAGGTGATTAATAAATGATCAAACGGTACCATTAAATTCTTATCTATAACCTTGACATTTCTATCTGAACTGTCATGCAATGCCTGTAAATAACAGTCTGAACTCTGCATCCTTTGGGCTCTTCATTGTATCTTGGCATCAGTCTTCAATGGCAAAGTTTAATTCTTGGCCTCATTAGGCAGGTAATACAAGTGAAGAAAGAGTAATTTGTATAGGGTGGGTTTTGGTTGGTTTGCATTTTTTGTTATCAAAACACTGCAGTAGGAAGAGGGGCTTTGTGTATTAGATTCTTATACTAAGTGATTAAGAAGCAATGCAGCTACTAAAAGACCTATATGCAAATTCAAAGTAGAGGTGTCTGTTCACCTTCACATACCTGGACTTCCCCTTTAAGAGCAAATCAAAACACATCTATCAGAATTAGATAGAAACAGCTTTTCCAGGGTGAGGTTTTCAGTAAGCATGGAAAAAGCTTTATGTCATCATTAAATTCATCGTCCATGAACAAACGGGATTTAGAACTGTAAGAATACATACAGTCTAGCACAAACCACCTTACTAGCTAAAGCCAATAAACAAACCCTACTGAAATTTGAATGTGTGAGGAAGTCCAGGATATTCTCCCTTGTGATCCTGAATTTCTGAAGGGCATTTTTGCATTTCCGAAAAAGTCCTTTAGTGGCCTGGAACAAAATTCACTTACTTTCTAGGAAACAAGTTTTCAAAGGACTTGCAGCTATGCTGCCACTGGGGCTCTGTCACAAGATCGAGTTATCACTAACAAATTTTCAGGTCTGCTGAGCTGCATTAGCTGTGTATACTGTTATGTTATCATGACAACATGCTATTATATGACCTGACTTTAATTTCTTACTGTGGACTAACCAAACTCAGAGAACCTCACAACTGCTGCAGCCTAGGAAGACAAGCATGAAGAGTAGAGACAAGCAATCCTAAGGGTTTTCCACAGCTTTCAAAGTGAGGTAATTTCAGATATATATATATATAAAATTTCATTCAGTTTTACCTTCCAATTGTAGCAGGTTTCACAGCAGTGATAATATAAAGTGACCCAGTCTGTAGAACTGGTGATCTTACTACAATTACTCTGATACAAGGAGGCCAGATCTTTTCTTCATCTATAATTATATAGAAAAAAACCCCACCACCATTAGTACCAACAAATTACAGTTTTAACTTTACAGTCCATAGTTTTCAAAAAACTGAAAAACATTCAGGCATTATCCGGCAGAATAATATGCAACTTTCATAAAAAGAAATGTGTANGTGTAACCACATCTGAGAGAAAACTTTGATGAGATTATTGTTTCAAAGGCTTTCTGATTGCACACCAAAGTATTGCAAATGTTCTCCTAATTCTAGTTATTTACATGTGGACAACTCTTTAATTACAGCAGTAAAATATATATACATTCATAAAATTTACTAGTAGACTATAAACTGATGGATCATTAATTGTAACAGATTAGAAAACAATTTTACTTTGAGAAACGGCAGCACCTTTTTGTTCACCACATCACAGACCCATTGCGTATCAAACTTTATATCTGACAATTTCTGTCAAACGTATTTTACTAGTTTTTTTCTCTTAGAAGCACTATTTATCCACATGGATTAGAAAAAATATTAGACAGAGCCTACAGATGCATATGCTTTTTTGCATCATTATCCATTAAGATACTATATTCTAACAGCTGTATGAATTCTGTACTTGGATGTACATTTGTAGAAACAGTCTCCAATTATCTCAGCTAGGAATAAACATAGACGAGAAGGCAACACCTTAAAAGGTACTAGGGTAAGAGAAACTGTCTCCAGTTTTTATTACTTCAGCATTACTGCAGAATTGGATATTAAGAAAAGACAATTTAGTCTGAAAGCCTGATGGTAGCAAGCACATTTTGGTTAACATTAATCACTTAGAATCTGAGTAGTTAAGTAAAGTAATGAAAAGAAACAAACTGACAATAAACTGTGAGCAGGGCACAGGCTACAATACAGTTTTCTATAGGTTGTATTTCATTCTGTGATTTGGAATATCCTTTGCACATACATAGCTCTGACTGGCTGCATCAAGCTTTTCACAGGTTACCTTCATTTTTTTGTTTTTAAGGACGTAGCAGAAACACTTTGGTATAAAACAGTATAAAGGTTTCCTGTCTATATCCATTTCTTACTAGTTGCCACTGGAGTATGAACAAAATAGGATTTCAACTAGTACTCCATGTTGCTTTTCACCACAATAGACCCAATCTTGCATTCAACTGTACACGATGGTTTACAAACAGTATCAGAAATACTGCATATTAATTTAAGAGAGTTAATACATAGAATTACTGTGAATTACTGGTCTAGAACCCCTATTTTAGTAGCAGAGTTTCTTTTCTCCTTTCACTTTCCTAATCAAACCAAATTTGGGCAATCCCTGAGGTTTCTACACAAGCACAGAGGTTATACTTAGAAACAGCTTTTATAAAAACACTACTAATTTTGTGCAAGTGAACAGAGGGAAAGAAATGCTGGCAACATATAGCACTCTTTAATTCAAAGTATCTCAAGTCACATGCTTTTATACATTTTTTTTAAATTATCCAAACTGTAATTTTTTTTAACAGGCTCCTGGAAAAATAAAGTAATACCGTATATAATCCACAATAATTCACCTTCATTTTCTGAGTCTTCTGAATCACCAGTTTCTTCACTCGTTAATTCCTCCTCACTGGAGGTTTCACACTCAGAATCTGTTATTTCACCTTCTTCTGGTTCACTCTCTGTGTCTGCTGTTCTACTGTGGTCTGTATATGCTGCAGCATCTGGGGTACTTTTGTGGGAATGTGAATTTATACTGTCTGTAGAAATGGATTCTTTGGCTGTTAGATTGTTTCGTGGTTTTGTGTCCATTTTAGTCTTCTTTCTTACATTTGGAGACTCATCTTCTTCAGTAGAACTTACTTGCTCAGTGGTGGAAAAGCAATTCAGACTGTTAGATGATTTCTGCTCTTCTGTGTCCAAATCCTGGAGGGGAGTTATACAATGTTACAGTCTTTACATATTGAATTTTCCTAAAGAATGCTATTAGCCTGGAAGTAAATTCTTCACTTAGGAACAATTATTTTTAGAACTATTAAGAAATAGTTAAATTTCCAGAAAGTTTTACACATGCAGTAGGCAGAACTTTTACATTTCAGTAAAAATATTTTCACATCCTATTAGATGTGACTGAAACCATCTTCTATTTGGGAAAGTGTGACTGCCCTCCTCTTCTAAACTTCACTTATTCCTCTTCTAAACTTCACTCTTTTCTTACACTTAAGAAATGTTTAGAAACTTTAGAATCTTGTCCTCACCTTTAAACTTTGAATATTCTCCTATTTTGCTTTTAGGACACTCACTTCTGTCCCTCTCTTATTCAATTCTTGCAACTTGCTTAGAAGGTCTTTAATTTATCTTCATTGTATCTTCCTCCTGTTTTTGTCTTCTTTTTTATTACCATGGTCCAGAATATCTGGAATGCCCACTCATACTTCACCTATAGACCTGTTCTTCCTCCTTTCAAAACCACATCTTTAACAGTCTTTAATCAAGATAGCATAGAGGGTATAAGCTTAACTTATGCTATGTGAAACAGTCCTACTAAAAATCCATTTTCTACTGCAAGAAATTTCTCAATTTCTCTACTGAATATCAGACAGATTGGATTATTACAGGTTCTTCCACTTCCGCTTACTTCATCATCAGAAAGAAAAAGATCCCAACTTTTTTTAACTGAGAAATCTAAGGTTTCATATTAATTTTGCCAGAGTACCTTGAAAATGTAATTCTCAATCCAGTAGCTTGACAACTATCTTAGAAAAAAACAAAAAGAAGGAAAAAAAAGAGGAAAAAAGAGAAAAAAGAACAGAAGTGCCTTTAAAAGATAAAATCTCAGATTAAATTATGTGTCATTTTGAGTTGAGAGTGAATGAATTCAATTGCCTTGAATTGTACCAAATATTGCAATATGGCAGGTAAAAAATACATCCTTGACTTCTTTCTGTGCATTTGCATGTCAAGATACGTGAAATAATGTGAATGTTAACATCATGGAAATTAAACCACTTTCAGAATTGTAAAAATGCACCAGTGGCACAGACTAAGACAAACACAAGAATTCCTCTCAGCTGTTGGATAGGCCAGTGTACTTTTGAAACACTTTCAGTAAGACAGCAGGTTCTCAGGTAAAACCAGTGATTTTTAAAAAGGTTTTCATGCTTTAACTGAAAGACTATCGGTTTGTTCAGGGTTTCTCTATAATGCACTAGCCCTCCTCCCCGAATCCTCTAAATCCTTGAACAGAAAGGAACAGGATTGCAAGGTCACTGTGTAATGTTGTTTATTTTAAACAAAAAGCACAGTATTCCTGTCAAAAGTAAGCCTACACAATTTAGACATGTCAAACACATGAATTCCATTAGAAGTATTTTTGGAAAATCTGATTTTTCCTTTTATGAGTTATATTTTTCAGTGTATTTGTCTTTGTCTATATTTATGTTTGGTATTGGTATTAGATTGATACCAAACATACCAAGGTGCTCTGCAATCTAAAACATATTACTTCTATAATACTGTAAACTAACAAAGTAGCTCAGGGTATTCTAATCTAATCTAACCCGAAAACAAAGAAACTACACCATCTGCTCAAATCACAAGCAAGGCGAAACAACACCCGACTGTGATGCACTAATGCTCAAGTACAATGCTCCAACCACTCAACTCTCCTTCTCCACAGTGAATCTCATGATATCCCATGATTTTGGCATCATTTTGGTATTTTAAACTAGAAAGTAAAAAGGTGCTGTTTCAAAGCCTGGCTACTAAAGAGTAGACTCTCTTAGGTTCTGTGTTGAAAACAGGAATTTTTAAAAACAGTCTTATAAACAGACCAAGGATTCCATTCAGATATTCATTCTATGATTTTGCCAATGTGACCATTAAGCCTCTTCTCAGCAGTTTCTCTATTTTTTCACAATTGCTACATTCAATTGTTAAGAAAGCAAACTAAATAGTCAAGTACTGATAAAAATGCAGTCTTCACATTTAGAAAACCTTGTATGAAATCAAGGATTTTAAAACTGAATACGGATTTTGAGCACTTCATGATTTCACGGATCTGTATTAAAATGCACATCTTGACAAAGTGTATAAACATTAGGCATGGGGGTACTGAATGAACCTTAAAGCATTTGAAAGGACCTTGTGACAAAAAATCCTTTTCCATTATGTATAAAATGTACTGGTTTTGGCTGGGGTAAAGCTAATTTTATTCACAGTGCCTAGTGTAGGGCTGTGTTTTGGATTTGTGTTGAACACGTGGTTGATAATACAGGGATGTTTTATTTATTGCTGAGCAGTGCTTACAAAGAGCCAAGGCCTCTTCTGCTTCTTGCACCAGTCCACCAGCGAGGAGGCTGGGAGTGCACAAGGAGTTGGAAGCAAGACACAACCCGTACAGCTGATCCCAGCTGTCCACAGGGTATCCCACATCACATAGCATCATGCTTAGCAATTAACCCCGGGGGAGGGACAAGGAAGCAGGAGGGATGTTGAGAGTTTGGCCTTTGTCTTCCTCAGTTACCATTACCTGTGCCGGAGCCCTGCTTTCCTGGGGATGGCCGAACACCTGCCTGCCCAGGCAGGCAAGCAGTGAATCAGTTTCTTGCTTTCTTTTGCTCATGCATGTGGCTGTATCTCAGTGCACAAGTTTTCTTACTCCTATCCTTCCAATTCTCTCCCCAGTCCTGCTGAAGGTGGAGTGAGTGAGCAGCTGCCTGGGGCTCAGCTGCTAGCTGGGGTTAAACCATGGCCGACTAGCAGTACTAACAGAGAACATGTGCAGCATGTATTAAAGTGTAACTATGCAAAGAGCCCCTAATGCCTTGCCTCCACATAGTCATTGCTTAAAAATCAAGAACTGGCAGTAAGCACAACATTTGCTAAATATTACCCTGAACAATGCAATAAATTCTAGCAAGGCACTTGATTTCTCAATGACTAACTAACTCTTCATCCCAAACTTGTGCTACAAGTCACGAAGTATGCAAGTACATGCTCATTATAACCATTTTTTACACCATGATATTAGGCACATATCAGTGCTGCTTTGCCAAATACATCTAAATAGTAGACTGACACCAACAGTCATGAGTTAGACACGGATTGACTCAATGTGACCCAGGTTTGAAAAACTTTCTGTCTACTGGGTGTTACCACATGATCTCTGGGATTTTTCTCACTAAGCTGAAAGGTATGATCAATCTGATTGATAATAAACTATTTTTTGACAGAATTTAGTTAGTTCACATTTCTGCATCCCTGACAAAGTCAGCCAAAAGTACTCTGAAATCAGGATTTTTATGTATCCTGTGAGGACTGATCTTAAAAGAATAACAAATCATGCTTCTGTGAGTGGAATTTTAAAGGTTTTACATAAAGAATAGGCCACAAACTACTGATTACAATGACCTTTTGAAATGCAGATTGTTCTACTTAGAAAATATATATTATCATTGTCATTGAACTGTTTTCTGAAAAATTAAAAATACTTTAAGCATTTAACTATACTTTTTGCTTTACTGTTACAGAGCAAGACATTTTGTCATTCAAAACTTCAATTTTTCTATATTATGGATGGTCAACATCCATGTTCATGCAATTCTTCAGCATGCCTATAAATTAGAATTTATTATTGTGAACATAATTAGCTCAATTCTAAGAACTGCACTGTTTAATCTATTTTTTTCTAAATTTATTTTATACAAAGCATAGAAATACAGACAACTCTTCTCAAATGTGTAGCCTCTTGTTTCTTGGTTTGCTAGAAGTTCAGTAGGTGATTCAACAGAATCATGGGTTCTCAAAACTCTTCTACAGGACTGAATAGTACATCTTTAGCATTGACTCAATTTGAAATATTAATCTGAAATACAGTATTTTACTAAAGAAGTATTTTCAAACACTTAAAAATAGCTCTTTCACTCAACTGACTAAGCTTTCATATGCTAAAACCATTTCACAAGTTCTTCAGTTACTCTCATCCACCCTACACAATACTCAATTTTCCAGTGCAAAAATCTAATTAAATGCCAGAAAAAAAGCTCTTCCTACATCATATAGGAGCCATTTTATACACTGCTGGACAGCTCTGAAATACGGGCAACAGTAATTTACCTTACCTAAAGAATGACTAGTTTCTTTAGTCCAGAGCCTTTGTATTATACAGGGACGCTAAATACTTCTCTTCCCAAATATTCTAGAATGCCATCAAAGTTTTCTTCAGATGTTACTTACACAGTATTTAAAATATNNNNAGTATTTAAAATATATTTCAAAGCTACTTTGCAGGTGAATGGATTTTGATCAAATAGCTTAAAAAATTTATTAATTCCTTTAGGAAAAAATGTATCTAAACATCAATTACTAGGTATTATTTTTCCTTTAATAAAATATCAAGGTTAAAGGTAAACATCCATGGACTAATGTGTTTGTTGTCTCAACTCTACCTTTACCAGAAGCTGCCAATCCAAAAGAAGAAATCTTCAGATTAGCCATGGTTTCTGTCAACTGACGTACCTAAAGATGGGATGAATATCAGCAAAAAGTAAACTACATGTGACAAAAAAAGTAAAAATCACTGCTTCAAGTTTTATGGGAAATACTACTAAAACCGCCTTGTCTCTCCTACAGAAGTAGCTACGATGCATCTATAATGAAAAGAGTATGTTAGAAATTAATTTTGAGCACCAATCCAAAATAAAATTTACTAGGTGGTAGCTTGAAAATAAAAAAATTTAAATTTAAAAACAATTTATGTTGTTTTTAAAAAAAAAAAAAGGCACGTGTCAGACCTTCGTTCTAAATTTTGCTATGTATTTCTAATGGCACCAATGCAGAAAGTAGAACTGCAGGATCACTAATGCACAATCTGTTCTCCAAACTGTATGGAAGCCCTGGATCTTGATATTGGGCCAGGGATCTCATTATTATTTAGGCCACCTTTTTTTTCTTTTTAAACTTTT
>VWZT01009594.1:887-11568 GCA_013397055.1 Pachycephala philippinensis
GCTCCAGGTGTGTGTCCATTCCCAGATGTGAGGGTGTCCAGCTCCAGGTGTGTGTCCATTCCCAGATGTGAGGGTGTCCAGCCCTGGATGGGTGTCCATTCCCAGATGGGTGTCCGGCCCTGGGTGTGTGTCCATTCCCAAATGTGAGGGTGTCCGGCCCCGGGTGTGTGTCCATTCCCAGACGTGAGGGTGTCCGGCTCCAGGTGTGTGTCCATTCCCAGATGTGACGGTGTGCGGCTCCAGGTGTGTGTCCATTCCCAGATGTGACGGTGTGCGGCTCCGGGGGTGTCTCACCCCACACGGGCTCCGCTCCCCGGGGCGCTGGGCAGGCTCAGCCCTGCTGGAAGCGCAGCCCCAGCTCAGCGCCAGCTCGGGGTCAGGGCAGTGCCCTCCCGGCCCTCATTACCCATTAACGAGCTCAGCGGAGCCACCAGCTCCCCGCAATCACCCGCCCACATCCCCAGCCCAGGGTGGGGGTGCCGAGCACTTTTTGGGGTGCTGAGCCTGGCCAGGGCTTCCTCCCCCGCTCTTCCTCCTCACCCTCCTGCAGTGGGGTCTCTGCTGGCTCCTGCCTTCCAGGGAGG
The DNA here is from genome assembly GCA_013397055.1 of Pachycephala philippinensis. Classification (NCBI taxonomy): domain Eukaryota; kingdom Metazoa; phylum Chordata; class Aves; order Passeriformes; genus Pachycephala; species Pachycephala philippinensis. The sequence continues at coordinate 1,472 of VWZT01009594.1, forward strand.
GTCACAAACACCCCGTCCCCAGGGCCAGGGACACTGAGGGGCCCCATCCTGCACCACGGACTGTGGTCCCCACAGAGTCCCCTCACGGGTCTAGGGACCATTCCAGGACAGGCAGAAAGGCCGGGCTCTGATCCCGGAGCACCCCGAGCCCATCCCCATCCCCAAAAACGTCCCACAGGCAGCTGGGAAGGGTCTGAGCCCTGTTCCCCGTTTATTTTCCCAGGGGCATTCCCTTAAAATACAAGCTGGGAAAACATCAGCATGTGGGTTAAAACCCCAGGGAAAAGCACAGATAACGGTTTATAACCAAAACCACTTTGTCTGGCCACAAAACGGCCTCTGGCCACCTAAATCCTGCAGCACTTCCTTGGCCAAAACCCTGTCCCGGAGCCGCCGTGCCCCAGGAACCGCGGCCTCGGGGCCTTTCCATCGCTTCTGCCCTGTCAGCAGCTCTGCGGTGCCCGCGGCTGCCCCGGGGAGGGTTCCCGGGGGGGCAGAGCCCTCTAGGGGCTCCAGAGGGGGGTCTCAGGGCATCTGGGGGGGTCTCCGAGTGCTTGGGAGGTTTTTGGGGCAGCAGGATGAGCCTGAGATGTCCCAGCCCTGCCAATGCCACAGGCACCAGGGGTGTGGGGACCCCCAGGACCCTAATGGTGGGTGCTGGTGACCACAGTCTGTGCCGCTCCGGGCCAGCCCGTGCTTCAGGTCCCAGGAGCTTCTTCCTGATGCTTTCCCCTCCCACCATTGATCTTTTCCCCCAAATCCCCTTTTCTCATCCCATCAAAGCAGCTTTTTGCAGCACAAACACTGATTTGGGACCCCAGGGTGCCACCACCCTCCGTGCCCCACTCAATCCTGGGGTGGGGGGTTCTTTCCTACCCTCCCCTCCAAGTGCTGAGGGACAGGGCTATAGCTCCGTGTCCTTCCCAGCTGGGGGATTCCTGAGTGGGGGGCTCAGATCTGGTTTTGCCCCCTCCCCAGACTGCAGGGGCTGGGGGCGGAGGCTGCCCGGGGCAGGGAATCACATCCCTGCTCCCACACAGGCCAGTCCCAGAGTGGGGAAAAGGCCACAGCTGGGAACACGAGGAGCACAGGGACCCTCCTGGCCCGAACCCGAGGGCAGGGAGACAGACTTTGGCTTTTTCCCTGCATTTTCCAGGTGCTTTTACAGCACACGGAGCAGCCGGAAAAAGGGAGAAAGTCGGGGATTAGGGGTTGTGGGGTGTAAATACAGAGGGGGTGGGTACTGGTGCTCCTCACACCCCCGCAGCAGCCCGGGGTGCTCCCACCTCTGCCCCCCAAGCTCTGCCACAGCTCCAAGTCCAGCTCCAGTCAGCGTCTCCCGTGCAGCTGTGGAGCTGCCTGGAGCATCCTGGAGCAGGGCAGGGACTCGCTGCCCCCAGCACCCCCAAACCCGGGCATGCTGCCCGCCCCTAAGAGCAGCCTCCGGCCTCAAATACCCCCCAAATCTGACCATAATGACCGTGGCACGGATCCAGCAGGATATATATAGGTCCCACTTCCCTGGGAAGGGGATGTGGACCTGGGAAACCCCCGGCTGCTGCTGGGGAGAGGAAGGGCTGGGCTGAGTCAGCTCCCCTCGAGGAATCCTGTTTGTCAGCAAACAAAGCAGCAGCTCAGCCCCTCACAAAACGCTCCCGGATCCCATCCTGCCCTTCCCAGCCCCCTGGATGAGCGATGGGGGTGTTCACCCCGCACACCCCATGGGCTGATAGGGACCCAGCATGGTGTGGGAGCCCCCTGGTATCCCCCTGGAGCTGCTGGATCCCTGCAGGGGGAGAGGGATGTGGGGCTCCCCTGCTCCTGGAAAGAAGGAAGGGGAGCCGGGGGAGCAGCACGGAGGAAGGAAATGCCTCTTCCAGCGCTGTCTCTCTAAGCAAAGTGCTCCAGGAAACTTTGCCTCAAGTGTGTTTGCTTTACACAGCTGCTTCCCAACCATCGACACAGATTTTGGGGGGCCCCAGCCCCGGTGCCTGGAGCTCCCAGCGATGCCAGCGGGAGCTGGGGGCAGGAAGGCCGGATGCATCCCTCTGCCCTCATTCCCGTGGCCGCGAACTCCCACGTGCATCCAGAGGGAAGCAGGGCAGGGTAACCCCACCAGGAGTCAGCCCCCAGTCCCCCCCTCAGGGACCCCAGGGCCCCCAGACTCACAGCAAGCTACACCTCTCTGTTTATTAATAATATTAAATATACAAGTTGTTTTCCATTATTTTCTTTAAATAGACTTTTAAATGCCTTTGTATAAAATATTTCAGCATTTCATTGTATAAAAAAACGAAAAAAAAAAAAAAACCCACCCTAAAACCAACAAAAAACCCCAACCAAACAACAAAAACAAAAACAAAAAAAGGCAAAATAAATCCGCCATGGGTAAAGGCAAGTTTTCTCCCCCCGGAGCAGCTCCTCCACAGTGTAAACGGGTGACTTACACCACCAGGAGTTTGGCCCCAGACTTCCTGCTGCATCAGAGATTTTCATCCTGATTTACACCAGTCCCTCGTCCGGGAACCCCCTCCTTCTGCCAGTCATAAATACAATTTTATATATATATATATATATAAACCCCAAATTAATAGTGATGCTTTCTTTAAAAACAGTTGGGTTTGTCCATATTTTCATCCTTCATATAAAAATAATACTTGAAACTCCCAGAGCAGCGCGGGCCACGCTTCATCCGGGGCTGGAGGGAGCCGGTGGATTTTGGGGCATCTCCAGGGCTGGCGCGTCCCAAACCAGGCTCTTCCCAAAGCCCGGGAGCGGGGCTGAGCTGAGAAGCCCCTGGGTGCCCAGCTGGGGCAGTTCCAGCTCTTACACCCACGTGGATCCCGTCCTTCCCAGCCCCATTCCCTTCTCCAAAGCGCAGTCACCAAAGAAATGGAATGCCAGCGAGGCCAGCTCGCGGCGATGGCCCTGCGAGGGGCACGCGGCCCCCCCAGAACACTTGTGCAGGATAAAGACTTTCATCCGCTCTATGAAAAATTAAAAATAAGCCCTAACAACAGGAGGATGAGGAGGGACTGGGACGGTGCCAAGGGTCACCCCAAACCCAGCCCCACGCAGGGACGTGGGCACGGGAGGGCTTTAAATATTCACAGTGTGAGGGTTTGAGTTGCAAGTCAGGGCTGGGTGTCTCAGGACCGGCCCCTCTGGAATTCAGGATGCTCCAGTTGAAGCCTCAGGAAAGGCAGGGTGAAGGGGGCGATGGGTGCTGCTCCAAACCCGCTCTGCTGGGATGGGAGGAGAGCCAGAGGATTCGGGGAGCTGGTGCCCTCTGTCTTCATCCAGCGCCGGCCGTGTCCAGGTGGGATCCATCATCCCACATCCAGCATTTCCACCGTCCCGCTCAGCACCGCAGCGTCACACCGGCCGCCTGCGGGGATGGGCCCAGCGCCTTCCAGCCCTTCGCTTCCTGGTGCCCGGGGGTCCCACTCAGGGCACATCCCCCCATCCTTTTGTCCCTGCCAGGGAGTTTTTTGCCGTCTCTGGCCGCCGGCACGGGGCAAGGGAAGAGGGAGTGTCAGCATCACGGTGGGAGCACGGCGAGGCTGGCGCGTGCCAACCCTCCTTCCATCCGGATCCGTCCCCCGAGCAGCTTCACATCCTGCCTGGGGCCCTGGGAAAAGGAGGAGAGGGATGAGCAGGAGCCGAGGCTCTGCCAGGAAGGGCAGCGTGGGGAGAAACACACAAAAACCACATGAAAAAACACTATGTATATTAAGAAAGTGCCAGTAATGGATTAACGAGCTGCGAAACCACATGCTGGCAGCGCCGGGGCGCAGACCTGCTCCTGTCCGTGTCTTCCCACCCAGAATTTCCCTGCCCATGGCCAAGGTCAGCACTGATGGGGACAGTCCAGGGACACAGTATTGTCCTCACAGCTTGGACCAGAGCCCTGCGAGGTCCCACCCAGCCCCTGATCACCTCAGAGATCCTGAGTCTCCAGCTCTGAACATTCCCTTGCTCCCTGCAGCGCCCTGTGACAGAAAGACGGGGGGTTTAGAGCAGGGTCGCCGTGGGTGGGGGTCCCCAAAGCCCCCCCACGCAGGATGCTATCACACCCACCTCCTCTCCGGCTCCTCGGGGTCGCACACTCCATCTTCCAGCGGCCGCTCCAGGACCTGTGTGGAGGGAGGGAAATGGGGAGATGAGCCCTGGGAAAGGGGAGGGGGCTGCAGCGCAGGGGGGAGGAAATCTCCCAAATAACATCCTCCCACCACACTCAGCACCACCAATTGTCCCCCAGCCTCAAAATTTATGGGGAAAATGGGGCTCAACCCACACAGGCCAAGAGAAAAGAGGGGAAACTGAGGCAGGAGAGGATCTTGGTGCCCGAGAAGGAGGCGATGCGGGGGTCTTACCCTGGATTTATACTTGTAGAAGAGGAGCCCTCCCGTGGCCAGCAGGACGGCCACCACACTGGCCACCGTAATGTAGATGAGGGGCTCCTGGCGGCCCTCCCTGGCGGGCGGCTCCTTCCTGCGCTGCTCTGCGCCCAGAACAAAGCCAGAGTCAAAGCTGGGCCCGGCCCCGCCGCCATCCTCGGGGCCCCGCAGCCGGCTCAGCCCCCAGCCCCACGCCCTCGCCCTGTCCCTGGGGCCGCCCGGGGCTCGCAGCTCTGGGGCCATCCTGGAGAAGCGGAGCTGTGTGACGGGCTCGGAGGCCGCAGCAGGACGGATCCTGGCTCCGCCGCCCGTCGAGCCGGCGCTGGGCGATGCTGTCGGAGCGCTGGTCCTGCGCCCGCCGGGCTGATCCGGGAGGATGGAGCCTCCCCACTGCTGGCCTGGATCCTGCGGCAGGCGGCCGGCGCCCCACTCCACCAGCTCTCCGTCCCCGCGGAGGACGGGGATGTCACCCAGCACCAGGCTCAGCGTCCCGGCCGGATCCTGGAGGGCTTCGGCACTGCTGGCTGGAGCTGTCTGCTTCATCCCGGGGGCCAACGGCAGCGCTGTGTCACCTACCCCGGCACCCAGGACCTCCTCGGTCCCTGAGCCCCCGTCCGTGCTACTGGGGGGCTGAGATGGGGCCTCTAAGTCAGCGAGGGTAGTATGGAGGAGGCTGGAAGGGACCCGGGTGCTAGCGGGTGCCATGTCCCTGCCAGTGGCAGCAGAGAGGGAGGGCTGGGTGGCAGAAGGGAGGGCAGGGGACAGGCAATTGCAGTCAGGATCTGTCCCCACACCTGAAAGAAGGAGAGAGAAGAGACAGCCGTGGGGTCACCAGCCTCCAAGAGGGGCACAGCCAGCAGATCTGAGGTCAGGGGCACTGTCTCCGTCCCTCCCCGCAGCCCCGGGCAGGCGGGTCAAACAGCCCCTCAAAAAACGGGAGAGCAAGGGAGAGGCAGGGGACAGGCAGGAGCAGGCAGGGCAGCACGAGGGTGGGACAAAGCAAACCCGAGTCACCGGGCGCCCTGAGCCGATGGCAATGGGTTATTCACAACTTGCAGGAGCCAGACAGCCACGTTTAACGTCCCCCATGGCACAAGGACATGGCACAGCTCCGACACGAGGATGACAGCGAGACATCTCCTCCATGCAAACACAGCACGGGCGCTCGCGGAAGCGCGGACGGCAACACAGGGCTCTTCCACCCCGGCAGCAACGCTCTCCCTGAAGGCTTGGCCAGGGGAAACTGAGGCACGAGGCAGCTGAAGTGACACAGCCAAGGTCATGCAGCGTGTTGGTGGCACAGCAGTCCCTCCATTTCTCCGTGTTACGCTCCACCAGGCACCAGGGTTTTGAGACAGAGCCAAGCCTGATGCCTCCTCAGTCCCCCTCAGCATCTCTCCCTCACCTTGCCTCCAGTGGGATTTAGCCCAAATCCCACCTTCAAACGGCAGCCAGCCCCTTCTCCCCTGACACTGATGCAGAGCTCGCTGACACAGGGAAAGGGACCAAGGTGGACACGTGCCGCACCCACGGACACACGGCTCTTAAGCTGCTCCATGCAGGTAAGCCCACATCCCCCAGACTGGCACAGGTTTACTGGGCAGAGGCCAGGCCTTGGCATCTCACCTGGTGAGGATCCTGCCTTCTTGGGTCCCGGGCAGCTTCTGCCATAGACTCGGCTGCAATCCTTCTCGAAAGTCTCCTGGTTCTGCAGCAGACGCTTGATGTCCTGGAAGAAATCCTTCACCAGCACCAGCATCTCGTAGGGGGAGGTGGTGAACTCCTTGAAGCACATCTGTGAGAGCTGGAGGAAGCGCCAGGCTCAGCATCAGCTCCATGACTGCCCCGGTGTCACTGCCAGACACCCCAGTGCTCCCAAGGCAGGATCTGGTGGCTCCTCATGGCTCCCTGTGTCCATGCACACCCCACCTCTGCTCTGCTTCACAGTGCTGCCCATGCACCCCCCCCGCTGTGCTCTGGACATCCCATTCCACCCCGGGATGCTCTGGNCCCAGAATGCTCTGGACATCCCATTTCCCCCTGGGATGCTCTGGACATCCCATTCCACCCCAGAATGCTCTGGACACCCCATTCCACCCCGGGATGCTCTGGACACCCCATTCCACCCCGGGATGCTCTGGACATCCCATTCCACCCCGGGATGCTCTGGACATCCCATTTCACCCCAGGATGCTCGGGACATCCCTTTTCACCCCAGGATGCTCGGGACACCCCATTCCACCCCGGGATGCTCTGGACACCCCATTTCACCCCAGGATGCTCGGGACATCCCTTTTCACCCCAGGATGCTCGGGACACCCCATTTCACCCGAGGATGAAGACCCAGGCCCAGACCCCCACGAGGCTGGGGACACTGTACCATTCTCTCCTCATCCTCCTCCTCCCTGATGCAGGGGTCCACGTTCTCATTGATGTGGTTGTACATCCTGCGCACCATCTGCATCTTCCGGGCGTTGGATGAGTTCTCCTTGAACTCAGTTCGCTCCAGGATCTTGCCCATCAGGGGAAAGGCAGCTTTCACGTAGCAGATGGAGTCGTTCTGCAAGGATACAGACCCACCAAAAAGCAACAGCGGTTACTGCATGGGCATCCCACTCTGCCTGGGGGAACTGAAGCTCTGAGGAACAAAATGTGCCTTTCTTTCTTTCTACAATCCCACAGGATGCCCAAACTGGGACTCGGAAGCCACCTGGCCAAGCAGGATGGGTCCCTCCTGGGCTGTCTCCTGCAAAGGGAGACGAGAGGGGAGATGGGGGATCTGGGGACCTCCCGCCATGCACCAGCCAGCCCTGCTCCCTGTCCCCTGCTGTCCCCAGCAAGAAACCACTCACCAACTGCATCTTGTCAATGAACTTGAAGGAGACCCTGCCCGGGTGCTGCATCTGGGTGTCAGCCTGGAAGGACAAAGCAGGGTGTCACCCCACATCCCCAGGGACAGCGCTGGGGCTGAGCAGCCCCAGATATGCCATGCTCTGGGCACAAAGGGGTGCCTGAGACCCCCAAATCTACAGGGCTTGGGAGACTTTGCTCCCATTCCTGCTTCATCCCATCCCATACTCCTCCTCCTCACGCAGGCACATCCCTAAGGTCGATGCAGTGGCAGGAGTGAGCTCAGGGGCAGGAGTGAGCTCAGGATTCCTGCTCCCATCAGGATGTTGTAGTCCCCGAATCACAGACCTTCTCCTGCCTTTCCCTGCCTGCTCCCACCCCGCCTCTCTTCCTCCTCCTCCTCCTCCTCTTCCTGCCAGCGCCACGGCACAGCCCAGCCCTGCTTAATTCTCCTCGGGTCTCCCCCACACCACTCTCTCCTCTAAATCCAGGCTGCAAAAGAACATCCTGCCGTGCAGGAGGTGGCCGTGACACCAGGGTCACACATTCCCCGGGATCACACAACGCCGGGGTCCCACACGCAGCGCTGCCGGCCCCCCATGCCGCGACCCTTTCCAGTGGGAGTAAAATCCCACCCTAACCAAACGCTCTCCCTCCGGGCTGGCATCCCAGGCTGGGAGGCCGAGGGCTGGCAGAATTGGCGGCCGGCAATTCTCCTCCTAGACTGGGATGCCGTCCCGGAAACAATTGCTCCATTATCCTGCAGGCGCTGGAGCGAGGGCCAGCTCCTCCATCAGCGACGAGAGGGCTACAATCCCCAGCAGGAAAACCACATCTTCCATTCAAACCTGCTCCATCCCCTTTCTCCCGCAAGCACGGACCCGGTTTTAATCCCCGGGCGGCAGAGCCGAGGCTCCGGGGATGTGGTGTGCAGAGAGGGCTCGGGCAGAGGAAGCCGAGCTCGCACAGAGCTGCTCCCGGCCCCGCAGCTCGGTGGTTAAAGAGGAAGAGGTGAAGCGAGCCCGGACACGGCGGTTACACAGAGCTCGCAGCGAAGCTCTCGGCGACTCGGAGGCACCGCACACCCCTCTTGCTGCAGGCAGAATTTAATCTGCGACAACCCTGCAAATCCCTGCGTGCCCCCGATTCCCGCTTCTCCCCTGAACATCCGCGTGATTCCCCGCTCGGAGGTGAGCCAAGGGCCACGGAGAGACAGATACGGCCCCGGCAGCTGTATCCGATGGTGGCCGTGCTCCGGGGCGGCTGCCAGCGCCCAGAGCTGCCCACGGGCCACATGGGATGACGGCCCCATCGCCAAGCCCGGTCGGCTCCATCGCCCGGCCGGGCCCCCCTCGCTGCCTGCCACCCACCCACAGCCCCGTTGCCAGCCCAGCTTCCAGGCAAGCAGCTGGACTCAGGAATGCAGCCGGATTCCTCCGCTTAACCCCTGCGCAACCGCCCAGAAAACACCACAGCCCGCAGCGCCGGCCCCTCCGCCGCTTCCCCAGCGCCCCGAGCCCATCCTGCCTCACTCCTGTCCCCTTCCCGGCCTCGCTCCTGCTTCCGTCTTCTCTCCTTCCTCCTGTCGTCACTTTTCCGTGTCCACCCTTGATAAAGGCACAACATCTGTCCCCCCCCGGTGACCACTGGTCCCTTGTGCCCACGGATGCTCAGCTCCTGGGTACCATCACTTCCCTAGGGGAGCTGAGAATCACCCCATCTCCTTATTTCAGCACAAAATAAGAGCTGGTTTGTACCCATCTGGCCCCAAACGAGCCCCCATCCCACAGCACAGCCCCAGGAGGGCACTCACCAGCTCCTCCAGCTCGGCCAGGTGCCTGTCTGTGATGATCTGCTGGCAGTAGCTGTTCTGCTCCGTCTCATGGATGCAGAGCAGGAGGAGGAGGAGGGATGACAGCGGGGAGCAGCGGAGCAGGCACACCTGAGCAGGACACAGGAAAAGCTTGAAGCAGGGATAACCCACGCACATGCCAAGCCCCCTGCCCTTCCCCACCACCCCCCAGCGTGACCACCTCTGTGGTGGCCGGGGCTTGGCCACGGTCCAGCAGGATAATCCCACTGTGGTCCTCCAACCCCGTGCCTATCCCCATCCTGCTATTTTTAGGAGCACCAGGTCAGCAGGGAATTTCCCAAGGCCCGGTGACACAAGCCTGGATGTGGCTCTTGGCCACCTTCACATTCCCGACCGAGCCCCTCTCCCCTCTCCCACACCATTTCTCCGTCTCTCCTGCAAATCTCCTCCTCCGCCCTGGCTCTCCAGAGCCCATCTGACACACTGACCCACCCATCCCCAAAAATTCTCTTCCCACCCTCCAGACCCCCCCAGCTGCACCCGCCGGGCTCTTTCCATGCAGCAGCTCTGGCCTCGTCCCAAATTTCCCTCCCAATCCCCCTGCAAAGAAGCGGGGAGGCCCCGATCCGTGGCGGGACCCCGATGAGCAACGGGGCTTGTCCCGGAGCCAAGACTCCCGAGGTGGGGGTGGAGGGGACCCTCGGGTGGGTGTGCAGCCCCGTCTCCCGGGCCACCGGCAGGGAGAGGGTGCCTGGGTGATGGGTGGGGGGGAATTTCCCTTGGATGATGTCCAGGAATCCTCCCCTCTTGTGAAACTCCAAGATGCCGCCCGGGCCACCGCCGAGATGTGGCCACGGCTGAACGGAGCCTCACCCCGCCGGGAACGGGCTGGGGACGGGGCTGGAGCCGAGGCTGGAGCCGGGAACGGGGCTGGAGCCGGGGACGGGGACGGGGCTTCACGCCGCGGGTCCGGGGCTGGAACCGAGGACCGAGAAGGGGTTGGAGCCTCATCGCGCAGGTCCGGGAATGGATCC
>VWZT01009594.1:11938-22019 GCA_013397055.1 Pachycephala philippinensis
GCCCCGCGGGGCCCGGGCCGGGCCGGCACCGGGCGGGCACCGGGCGGGCACCGGGCGGCACCGGTGGGTCCCGTGTGCACCGCTCGGGTCCGATCGGAACCGCTCGGCTCGGGCTGGAACCGCTCGGGTTCGATCGGAACCGCTCGGGCCGTTCAATCGGTTCGACTCGGCACCGCTGGGGTGGAATCGGCACCGTTCGGGTCGGGCTGGAGCCGCTCGGTTACGCTCGGATTGGCTCGGCTAGAATCGGATCGGATCAGCTCGGCACGGCTCGGTCCGTTCGGATCGGATCGGCACCGCTCGGCCCGGGGCACCGTGTGTGTGACCCCCCCTCAGCACATGCACACGCGTGTGTGCTCACACCTGGGCGCACACGCACACATACCTGCATACATGTGCACACGCCGGGGACAGACACCAGCCCTGGCTGTTCATGGTCACCCCGGGCACTGGTGTGCACGCACAGCCCTGAGCCTGGCACACGTGTAGGTGCACAATCACTTCTGGGCACACGTACACACGGAGATGTGCACACACCTGGGATGTGTCTGTGTCCACACACACCTCTGTGTGTGTGTGTGTGATCACCCCTGGGCACTTGTACCTGTGTGAACTTACACACACAACCCCCCGCATGCGCATGGGCACCCCTCAGAACGTGTCCACGTACACACACAGAGCTCTGGGCCTTGCACGTGTGTGTGTGCTTGCTCATCCCTGGGCGCACACACACACACACATGTGCACATGCCAGGGATGGACACCCATCAGAGCACGCGGGGATGGGTGCCTCAGCAAGGCTGTGCACGGACAGATCCATGCGCATTGATCAGGCCACGTGGGCACGGACGGATCCATGTGCACGGATGGATCCACATGTGCATGAGCGGATATTTATATGGATGTGCACGGATAAATGTCTGCACACATGTGCACGATAGATCCACACGGACATGGACAAATCCGTGTGCAGGGACGGATCCACATGAGCACAGACACATCTGTGTGCATGGATGGATCCGTGTGTGCATGGATGGATTCACATGTGCATGGACAGATCTATGTGTGCATGGACAGATCTGAGTGTGCATGGACAGATCCATGTGTGCATGGATGGATCCGTGTGTGCATGGACAGATCTATGTGTGCATGGACAGATCTGAGTGTGCATGGATGGATCTATGTGTGCATGGATGGATCTATGTGTGTATGGACAGATCCGTGTGTGCATGACAGATCCGTGTGTGCGTGGCTGGATCTGTGTGTGCATGGACGGATCTGTGTGTGCATGGATGGATCCGTGTGTGCATGGACAGATCTATGTGTGCATGGACAGATCTGAGTGTGCATGGATGGATCTATGTGTGCATGGATGGATCTATGTGTGTATGGACAGATCCGTGTGTGCATGACAGATCCGTGTGTGCGTGGCTGGATCTGTGTGTGCATGGACGGATCCGTGTGTGCATGGACAGATCCGTGTGTGTATGGATGGATCCACACAAGCATGGACAGATCCGTGTGTACATGGATGGACCCGTGTGTACATGGACAGATCCGTGTATGCATGGATAGATCCATGTGTGCATGGATGGATCTGTGTGTGCATGGATGGATCTGTGTGTGCATGGATGGATCTGTGTGTGCATGGACAAATCTGTGTGTGTATGGATGGATCCACGTGTTCATGGATGGGTCCATGAGTGCACAGATGGATCCACATGTGCATGAGCAGATCCATGTGTACATGGACAGATCTGTGTACACATGGATGGATCCACGTGTGCATGAGCAGATCCATTTGCATGGGCGTGCAGGAGGGATCTGTGAGTGCACGGATAGATCCACGCACAGGGAAGTGCACGGATCTGTGAGGGGCCGGATGTGGGGCCAGCAGAGCCGTGCAACGAGCCCCATTCCCAGCTTCGGGATTTTCCTCTTGGCTGGCTGTTTGTTTTCCAGGCGACTGGAAGTGATTAGTGGCCACGAGGTGATCCATGGCAGTGCCAAGCACTCGGCACTGACAGGAAACAGAAAGCAAACTGCCCCACAAACACAGTGGGATGCGGCTGCAACAGGGGATGGTGACAACGGGGCCACGTGTGGGTGACAGCCACCACATCCGAGCTTCGAGGCACTGGCGGGATCTGCTCCCCAGCGCCGGAAACGCTGCTGGGGTTGCAGAAGCTGCCGACGGGTTTTCTTGGAGCCGAGAGCTGATCCCAGTAGTGGGGGGCTCGGATCAGTGACCTGGTGGAGGAGTTGGGGGAGAGCTGGGAGCCGGCTGGAGTTGGGGACAGCGGTGACAGCCCCGAGATAGTATCAGATTTGCACCAGCACATTGGGTGCCAAAGGTCTTGTCATCCACGGTGTCCCTTAGCAACAGCAGCAGATAAACATCTGAGGGTGCTGAGGGTGCTGAGGGTGACGGGCCGGGGAGGGAGGGTGCTGGGTTAGTAACAGGCCGTCCTCCCAAAATAACCCCTTTCTCCCCAAAATGCTGAGAGATATCCTCATTTTTCACCACGAGCTATTCTGGAAGCCTCACAGCCCCCACGGTGGGAGGACACCAGGGTGGGCACCGAGGGACACGGCGGGTGACGCCAGCGCCGGGGGTGACTCACGGGGACCCCGTGGCAGCGCGTGAGGCCCTTTCACACCGGCTGAGACCATGGGCTGCTCATCTCCCGCACACTCATTCCCCTCCGCTGTAAAGGGACCGGAAAAGTGTCATATGCTGGGTCATGGGACAAGCTATGGGGCAGCGGGACAGGGGGACAGAAGGAGAGCGGGACGAAGGGACAGCAGGATGGAGGGACGGGTTAATATTAATCCGCCTCATGCGTGACAGAGGGTGAGAGCAGCATCCGCCCCTTTTTTTTTGGCAGGGAAGTGGCTTTTTCCCCTCCTCCCTTCCCAAACCTGCCGAAATCCCTGAGTCACGGGGCAGAAATGGGGCTGGTGGCGGGTGGCAGAGGTGACAGCAGCTCCGTGCCCACACTGCAGCCGGAAAAATTGGGGGGGGCAAAATTTAGGGTGATTGTCCCTCTCCCAGTTGCGAACTGGGACCGATGGCACTGTCACCACGCTGGTGCTGTGCAGGAGTTACCCTCGCCCCCCACAGCCACTGTCAGCCAAGGGGGAAATGTGGGATGAGGCCGTGGGGCTTCCCGGGCATCCCGGGGGTCCCCGTGTGTGCTGGCCCCAGGCAGGGGGATGCAGGCCTGAAGGCAAGGCAGTGCAGGATGTTCCCGGTTCCAAAGGGCCTGGAGCAGACACCGGCCCCATCCCCACGCAGCCACACCTCCGCCAGGTCAGAGCATCCCTGGACCTCGATTCTCCTGCTTCAGTGATTCCCTCTTTTCCCATCCCCCGTGGGAGCAGGAGCACATCACAACCAACCCCTCATTTTGGGAGGCTTTTTCCAGTCAGCAAGTCCCAAAGTGGGGATAAAACCTGTAGCATATGCAATCCTCCCAGCTGCATCCTAAGACCAGCCCTGGGCTGCCTCTCTGGAGAAAGTTATTTCCAGCAGGAAAGTGTCGCAAGGGCTTAATCAGTTCCTTCCCGGTGATTCACCGTAGGGCCAGGATGCTCTCCCACAGTCTCCTGGGTGCTGCAGCTGAGCCAGGACCCCCCCAGCACGATCCGAGCTGGAGCGATGTGTGCCCAGGCTGGAAATCCCCGTGGGAAGGTCCCGAGCCAGTTCCTTCAGGAGTAGAGGAATGTGGGTTGGAAGGCACTTCCCCCCAGCCCGCTGCCTGTGGGGGGGACTCAGGATGTCCTGATGAGGCTGGAGCCTTCATCCCACAGCAAATCTCCCTCTTCCTCCCCTCTCCTCCATCCCTCTCGTGCTGCCTGCTCCACGCCGGGACAGTCTGGGACATCCCCCCCAGCCCCATCACCGGGGGATCGCAGGGCTCCCCCGGCAGCAGCCCCCTGGCCGCGGGGTCAGCACCCACGGGAGCAGAGCCCTGGCCGGATCCAGGCACAGGGAATTCGGCCAGGCCGGGAGCGAGGGAACCGCAGGGTCAGGCTGTGTCCGGCGCCTGCGGAGAAAGTCCCTTTCCAGAGTTATCATAACCCGGGGTCCGGCTGTCCCCAACCACAGAGGCTCTCGGGAGACATCCCACCGCCCCCAGCACGCGCTCGGGGGTCCTTGGGCACAGATAAAGCCCAGCCCTGGGATCGGGGAGGGGCTCCCATGCCAGGGGTGGTGCCAGGTGGTGAGCGGGGACCGCAGACAGGCGATAGCCCCACGTGGGTCACCGGCGTGTCCCCAGCCCTCGTGGCTGCGGCTGAGTCATGTCAGGCTCCAGCTCCACTCCTCCCTCCGCCGGGGAATGCGGCCGGAGCCAGAGCCAAAAACCTTCCCAGGCAGCTGCCCACGGGCACCCACAGAGCCTGGGGAGGCACGGGGCACGGGGGCAGGAGGTGCCACCAGCTGCGGTTTCAGGGTGGCAGCAGGATGATGCCCACCCTGTGGCATGTCCATGTGCTCCAGGGGACTCCCCATCATCCCCAGGATATCCTGAACAATGGTGCTGGGGGCTACAGTGCCCAGGGTGCCCCATTCCCTGCCTGGCACCACCCGGAGCTCACGGCACAGTGCAGTGCGGGTGCAGCCCTGGCACCCCCAGCTCAGCCCGGCTGGAGCCAGGAGGGTCCTGAGCCATGGGGGGGTCCAGGGGCTGCGCCGGGAGCAGCTGGGCACAAGAGGGGGCAGCTTGGGAACAGCTTGGGAAGGCTCCAGGGAAGCCAGGCCTCAGCGCCGTGCTGGGGGAACCGGCAGCACCCACCCGGCGGGGTCCTGTCTGTCCCCAGGGCCAGGAGCGAGGTGACATCCCAACGTGCCAAACCCTTACTGGGATGCCACAGCCCTCGGACCGTGCAGCGAACGGAGTCAGCACTGTCCCTGACCTCAGCACGTGTCCGAGGCACTAAATCCCACTCTCACCCCCCAAACTGGGAATGTGATCCCCACACATGTCCAGCTGCAGGCTGATGGGGTGACAGCTCTGTGCCACCCAACACCGGGCTGGAGTGGCTGTTTGGAGCCGCCGAGCCCGGGCCGTGGAGCTGCTGCCGGGGCGTCGCAGGGAGAGTCCAGAGCCAGAACAGAGGAGCTGTTTGTGCTCCCGCCGGGGCCGGTTGTTTATCGGCAGCCGGAGCTGTTTACATCAGCCACTGGCCCCGATCTCTGCCGCGGACACCCAGACGTGGGGCCCAGCCCCGGCTGCACCCCGCGGTCCCCAGGTGCCGGCGGGGCTTTGCTGGGAAGGAGGGGAAGCGGCAATGAGGGATGAGGGCTGAGGGCTGAGGGCTGAGGGCTGAGGGCTGAGGGCTGAGGGCTGAGGCTGAGTCACGGCCTTATCTTGCTCCACACCCGACAGCAGGACCCGGCCCCGGGAGCTGCCGAGCTCCTTGTCCTGCTTGCGCCCATCCTCGAAATCTGGAGGACCCCCGGCCCTAAGGGACATCCTTGCCAGCCAGAGAGACACCCTGGGGGACAGGGACTGCTCTCACAGGACACGGTGGGGCTTATGCCCATCATCTTCCTCACTGTGGATGGAGGGGGACAAAGATGGACAGACAGAGGAGTGGACAGACCCCCAGCAGTGTGTAAGCCCTATCGTTTCATTCCCTGACCCCCGAGGGGCAGCTGGGGACTAATGGGGACAGCGGGGACAGCAGTGCCTTGCCTGCCGGGGAAGGAGCCCTCGCCTCCCAAAAGGAAGCAGCTCCTGCCAGGAATTCGAGGCATTACTCAGCTCGCGGCCATGGATCAGCTGTTTGGCTGCTCCGAGCCTGTTTTTCATTAGCAGCAGTGGTTTTAGCACCGTGAAGCCGCCTCCTCCCTCCTGCCAACAGCTCTGGGACGGCTTTAGGAGAGCCGGAGCCCTACCTGGGGATGGGATGCGCTGGCACGTCAGGGGATGCCAGGAGTGGTTTATCCCTGACAAGCCTTGCCCATGGGGACACATGGAATCCAGCCATTTCCCGGGGGATGAAGTTCAGGCAGGTTTTTGGAGGGATGGGGTTCTGAGGAAGCTGATTGTGGCTACACGCCTGGATTCATCCCTTTCCCGTGGGAGGGATGAAGTTAAGGTTGGTTTTTGGAGGAATGGAACTCGTAGGGGAGCCGCTGATGGCTCCACACCTGGATCCATCCCTCTCCCAACACAAGGATGAAGTTCAGGCTGGTTTTTGAAGAGGTGGAGCTGCAGTGCCACAGGACACACACGCTGCCCCCTCAGCTGTGCTGGCAGCCCTGGCTGGGGCCAAGTGGTTCATTTTGGGCTGGAAACAGGAGATTTTTAATTTGCAAAGGCTGGTGTGGGGAGGGTGGTGATAAGGGGATGAGGAGGATTTTGGGGGGTCCCAAAGCTCTCTCCAGCCTCGCACATGTCCAGCTAAACGCTGCACTTGGGCAGGGTCTGGAATCCACTCAGGTTTATCAAAAGCATCTTTTTGGCTCTGGAAAGCCAAATAAATGGGATACAACCTCGACTCAAACCCCCTGCTCCAAGGCAGCCCAGGGCTGGCATGACAGGAAGGGCCACACCAGGATGGAGCACGGACACGACCGTGCCGGCATCTCCCGGTGCAAATGCCCCAGCCCCGGCCCGCTCCCGCCGCTCCCACGCTCCCGGCCAGCGCCGCTGCTAAATCCGGCCTTTCCCATCTCCCTCACAGCTGGGCGAGGAGCTCCCGTCTCCATCTCGGTGGCCTCATCTTCACTCCCAGGGGACATTCCCCATCCTCTTCCCCCCACTCGTTGCAGTTCCATCCTGTGCCAGAACGGAGCTGAGCAGCTCACAGGGATGGGGTGAAGTGCCTCCAGCTGCTTGTATGGGATTGGAGACTCAAATTTTGATGTAATTGCTGCTTTTTCCAAAAAAACTAATGGTCCTTCAGCAGGTGAGCCGCTTCCCTGCTCGCCGAGGGATCAAGGGCCCCATCCCACTCTGGGCAGCGTTGGTGCTGTGGATGTAAGGGGGTGGTCTGAGGATTGCTGGGAAGTTTTGCTCATGCAGAACTGGTCAGAAGTAGGGTCCCACAGCAGTTTGGGGGGGCTGCAGTCATGTTTAGGACAGGAGATGTTTCGGGATAACCAGGATCGCCCTGTTCCCGGCCCATAGCCATGCCTGTGCCCGGAGGCCGCTCGTGCACCTACGCCAAGAGCATTGGATCATCCCGGGACAGCACAAACAACCTTCAGCCGCCACCAGAAAAACACAGGCTGATGCATCTTGGCGTGTGCTGCTGCGCCTCCGCCCATCGTCCCGCCCGGCAGCCCCGCGGCCCCCGGGATGGCCGGCTCCTCCGGCCCCTCGGAATCCAGTGTGGGCTGGGGGAAACGGTGCCCGGAGAGGCTGGAGAGAACAAAATCCTGATAAAAAACCTTCCTCGGCTCTTGTGGCCCCAGGGAGTGGATGATGCTCAGGGGACCCCTCACCTGGACCCTGAGTATGGGGCATCTTACACGGGCTGGCAGGGGGAGGATGCGGGATTGGGGCAGGGATGCAGGATTGGGGCCGGGATGCAGGATTGGAGGGAGGATGCAGGATTGGAGGGAGGATGCAGGATTGGAGGGAGGATGCAGGATTGGAGGGAGGATGCAGGATTGGAGGGAGGATGCAGGATTGGAGGGAGGATGCAGGATTGGAGGGAGGATGCAGGATTGGAGGGAGGATGCAGGATTGGAGGGAGGATGCAGGATTGGAGGGAGGATGCAGGATTGGAGGGAGGATGCAGGATTGGAGGGAGGATGCAGGATTGGAGGGAGGATGCAGGATTGGAGGGAGGATGCAGGATTGGAGGGAGGATGCAGGATTGGAGGGAGGATGCAGGATTGGAGGGAGGATGCAGGATTGGAGGGAGGATGCAGGATTGGAGGGAGGATGCAGGATTGGAGGGAGGATGCAGGATTGGAGGGAGGATGCAGGATTGGAGGGAGGATGCAGGATTGGAGGGAGGATGCAGGATTGGAGGGAGGATGCAGGATTGGAGGGAGGATGCAGGATTGGAGGGAGGATGCAGGATTGGAGGGAGGATGCAGGATTGGAGGGAGGATGCAGGATTGGAGGGAGGATGCAGGATTGGAGGGAGGATGCAGGATTGGAGGGAGGATGCAGGATTGGAGGGAGGATGCAGGATTGGAGGGAGGATGCAGGATTGGGGCTGGGATGCAGGATTGGCGCCGGGGTGCTGAGTGCAAACCCTGGAGAGTCAGCAGCTCCCAGCACAATTCCTCACACCCAGAAGAATGCAATGAACCAAGAATCTTGGAAAGGTTCAAATTTAGGGCCTGAGATGAGCCAGACAAGTCCCAGCTCAACAAGGAGAGCGTGAGGCAGAGCCGTGCCATCCCAAACTTGATTCCAGCCACGGGGAAGGGGCTCCACAGCGCTCCCCCCACCAGCAATGCTGCAGAGTCAATCTGCTGCTGCCACCCCCGCTTCAGTACTTGGAATTAAGAAAAACCCATCAGAATTTCATCTCATGGCTGCTGTTGCCTCATCTGGAAGCTGCTGTGGGCTGCTCGGAGCTGTGCAGCGTGTCCAAGGAACCACAAGTTTTCCATCCCCTTTTGATTAGCGTGTGGTTCCCGCCCCGGAGCCCCAGGCACGGCCAGCAGCCCCACACTCAGCCAGGGACCTCGGGCACCATTTCCCGAGAGGTCCTCGAGCAATCACGGGCTATAAAAACTCACGATGTCCCCCTGGCTGGGCTGTGCCACCCCCCGGGAACAGCTCAGCTCCTGGCAGAGGGTGGTGGCACAGCAATGGGGACCTGGCTCCTGTCAGCAAGCGATCCTTCTTCCCAAAAACCAGCCCCAGGACGGGACTCGGCAGCGGGAATTGCCCCATGTCCTCTGAGGCTGCTCCACAGCCTCTCCCCAAGGATTGGGGTGCCCTGGGTGTCCCTATCACCCCTTCCTCGGGAGCACCCGGCTGCAGAGAGGGCACTGGCACCCCGCAGGTGGGACAAAACCCTCGGGAGCTACTGACTCTCAGGCCCCGGCCACCCCACAGGTCCCTCCTGCTGTCCCCGTGTCCCCAGGCCCTGCCCATCCCCAGCAGCAGCTGCCCGGCCACATCTGGGGCTGATTTTGGCTGCAAAGCCGCGCTCGCCTCTGGGGCACCGAAACCGCGCTGGGAGAGCCGGCAGGAGCGAGGGCAGCAGCCCGAGGGCTGGCCCAGGATGTGGTGGCGTGACCGGGAGGAAAGTGGGGCTGGAGGGGCAGTGGGGGCCCCGAGACTCCCCCCCTGCGCTGGCCAGAACCGGCTGTGGCCCTGGGGACGGGATTACGCCGAGCCGGAGGCATGTCCTGCGGCGAGCCCAGCGCTCCATGACCTCACCACCACGTGCCTGCGACGAGGAAGGAAAAGAGGAAACTCTACGTTTTTTCAAGAATAACTCTTGCCCGAGCTTTTCCCGGGGGTGAGAGTGTGACCCGTGGCCAGCACCACTCACCTTTTCCACGAGAGCATCACTCTGGGGTGACAGCCCAGCCTCCCAGCCCACACACACCCCAGGATGCGGGGATGGACACTAAGAGCTGCAATCCACCTCCCCAAATCCCCCTCTGCCTTGTCCCAGCAGCACAGTCACCCTTGTCACGGCGGGGGTTGTGACCCATGGGTGCTGCACCCCCCACCCCCTGCACATCCTGGGTGCCTGTGGAGAACTTGAGCCCTTACTGAGAAACCCGGGCAGAGGAAGTTGTGCCCAGGCTCATAAACACATCGAAACCATCTGTGGTTTCCACACGGGTCACATCCTCCTTCTCCCAGCCCTGGGTGATGTCCCCGGGGGTCAGAGCCATTGGCTGGATCCCCGTCCCTCACCAGGGCTGGAGCCACAGGATGCAGGAAGGGAAATGTGAATTCAGAACCATGAAAATATTAAGAAGGGCACAGGTCTGGAACGGAGCCCACCCCAGGGATGCAGCGAGCTCCAGCTCTAGGGCTGGATCCCACCTCCATCCCCGGGGCTGGATCCCACCTCCACCCCCGGGGCTGGATCCCACCTCCATCCCAGGGCTGGGTCCCACCTCCCACCCCGGGGCCGGCTC
>VWZT01009596.1:0-59363 GCA_013397055.1 Pachycephala philippinensis
GAATTCCGATAAACATATATCATCAAGCATGCATGTGCTGTCTTTTCATGACTTTGGCCAGAAATTCTTACGGTTGACTCAAGAAGGAGGAAGTTTTAAATGCAGGATAGCTTCCTTCTCCTGAGCATACGGTCTGCTTTTCATCCAACATCCCCAGTTTTGGGAGGGGCAAGCAAAGAGGTGCTGGCGTAATTTGTTGTCTAGGCTCATAACATGTTTTAATAGAGAGAGGATGATGTATTTGCTCAATAAGGGTCTCATTTTTCCTATTGTCTTTGTGCAATTTGTCTCTGACATAGGGCTGAGCTGTCGTGTGGAGTGGGAAGAAAGGGAAAGTGGTCCTTGCCTTAGACTAATATTCGATGTTAGGGTGAGTAGTTACAGAGGGCATTTGAGCTTAATATCTCCTGCATATAGATCCTTGCAATTTGAAAGAGAGTGAATGTGTGTGATGAAGAAACAGTATTTTGCCCAGACCAGCTTGACCGGTAAGCAAAATAAAAAGTCTGGTCTATTTGCAGAATGGGAACTTTGTTATTTTATTTTTCTTCTCGAGGCTCACATAAACTGAAAACCCTGAGAGTAAGCATTGAGAGGGCTGGTAAGGGAAAAGCTTTTCCCTATTGTCCTTGTCACCTGGGAAGGAGGTTTGGGGTAGGTTTCTTTTTTTATTCTTTTTTAACTGTTTCTGAGGGTGAGGAAAGAGGACAAGTGAGGGGTTTGGTTTTTTTGTTGTTGAAGGGCAATCTATTCTTTTCCTTCCAGCCCTGCTAGTTCTGAATCCAACCTGAGCCCGGAGATGATAATAGAGAGCTTTCACATGCAAATATGTCAATTTACTTCCACAATAGCAAACCACTGAGGGCTGAAAGGGAAGCCACTGCAACGCTGACAGTTCCATTGTTCCAAAACCACTCTGCCCCTCAAATTCAGGGAAGGAAGTCTAATCAAAGGCCATTCAAGTCTCAACCACAGGACTTGCCTTCCTCATCCTCTTGATGTTTCTCATCTTTCTCAAGTCTCTCTTCATAGTAAAATCACTGACACGCTCACTTGGATAGTTCCATCTTACCATATTACATCAAACTGGCAGAGCTGAGGATGTTTTTTCCACAGCCTGAGAAATGACTTTAACCTTCTCACTCAGTGGTGTCACTGGAGCAAAGAGAAATGGAGGGCAGGGATGTGCATTTATTTCCATGGCTTCCTTGTGTCTCCGAACATAGGGAGATGCATTTCAAGAAGACAGGAAAGCTCCAGAACTGAATGCTTTACTTTTAGATGTAAAAACTAAATGCAATTCTTTCTCCACACACATGTAACTAGAAATAGATAGAATGCTTTTCATAGACTATGACAATAAAATCTTTGAATCCTTTCCTGAAAATAATTTTGCTCTTTAATGGGCTTGCAAATATAAAGTAGGAAACAGAAGTTCCTATTTTAGACCGTTCAGTTTGACCCCCTCAGACAAGGTGAGGTGAAATGACAATTTTCTCTGATGCAGTGAGAGCTCATCACAGCACAGAGTCTTTCTCAACTCAAGAAGCAGACTGACAGCATGAATGTGGCAACCAAGCTCATCACTCATGCCTGGTAGCGTGGAAGTGTTTCTAGGTCTAACGTGTTGGCCCAAGCCAGCAGGAAGGGGCTGTGCTCAACATATCTGTGTCAGTGATTAGCAGGGCTGGAACAGGCACAGGTCCATCCAATCCCCTCCAAAGGTGAACTGCTCAGGAAAGGGCAGGAATGGAGGGAAGAGGAAAAAGAACTTCTGGGAACTCTACAATGTCCAATGTTGCAATGCAAGTCCTAAAGCAAACAGTCCTTAATGCTCTTAGAGGGATTTTATTTGTGTGTTTCAAAGATCTTTGCTTGTGTGGGGAAACCTCTTGCCCATAGTAAACTTTAGAGTTAAGGAAGTGTTGAGGGTTTTGGGAGTTGCCTTTTGTTTTTTGTTTCTTCCCTCTTAAGGAATTTTTCCATACTTTAGTTGCTTATTGTCACATACTTAAGAAGGACAAAAGACGTGGCCACTGGGGGAGGAGTCCATCTGGCCTGGGTTTTTCTCGTGCTGGGCGGGGTATGCCGCGAGATTTGAACTGGTAAAAGACAGGCTGGATACAGCCCTGGACTTCCTGTTTCTCCCGGCATCGGAGGAGACAGGAGCTCCCCCTCGGAGTGAAGGAGATTACTCGCCTTTGCAGATCCGCTGCCTTCTGCTGCTTTCCTACCGGGGACTCCACCGGGATCTCAAGCCCGTCTTCCCCCTCCTTGCTGGAAGCTGGGCTGCGGCTGCCCTAGCCCTGCCGTTTTCTTTGCTGCTGCTCCGAGCCTCCGCTACACTGTAGCTGCACACGCCTGCCTGCCCAGACGTCTCGGGGCTCCCACTGCAGCTCCGGAGTTTGATACATCTCGTCTGCCACCCGAGATTTGTTTTCGTCCCTGCTGTTCCGCTGTTCCCGAGGATCCAGGTGGGCACCGGGATCAGCTGCCCAGGGGGTCTGTGAAGCTTTTCCTCTATCCCTTCCCGGGATCCCGAGCCGCCATTACCGCGTGGTCCCCGAGCTCGCTCCGGAGCGCCCCCTGCAGCCGCGGGGGAACCATCGCACCTGCCCTGCTCACCGGGAGCCGCCAGCGCCCCTGCCGGCCGTGACCGGAACTGCACCGAAGGGAAAGTGCCTGACAGCCGAGAAGGCGTCACTGGGTGTGTGGTTCTTGTTACTGCCATAGTTACTGTTGTTTTGTTTGCCTCGTTATATTTTTATATATATATATTTTAGTAAAGAACTGTTATTCCTATTCATCATATCTTTGCCTGAAAGCCCCTTAATTTCAAATATATAGTAATTGGAAGGGAAGGGGGTTGCATTTTCCCATTCCAGGGGAGGCTCCTGCCTTCCTTAACAGACACCTGTCTCTCAAACCAAGACAGGAAGACACAAAGAAGAAGGCTGCCTTTACTGTTACTCTGAAGCCAGTGCTCAAAATAGCCTACACAATAGTAGGCAGAATACAAAGTCAGCCTTAGTTTCCCACCGTGTAAGTAAACCCTGCTGATGGAGGATTTTACAGCAATGCCTGTGGGTATCCATTCTGCCTGTGCATTGAACATGTCTTTGTGGATGCACCTTGAAGTGAGGTCAGCAGCCAGCCTTCTTCTGGGAGGTTTGGTTAATATGCCACAATAAAAACACAAGAGAACCCATTTGGACTTCAGCTGTGGTCTTTTGTTACTGCATCTCGAAAACAAATCTAAAGCTTTCAAAGCCTTGCGTTAAGCCCTCTGGGAATTTTTTCTCAATGGCTGCAATAGGAGAGCATGCAAACCTCTCAGATGAGAGTGTCCCTCTGGGGTCTGTGCACTGGAGAATTGTAGAAGGGGGAAAGTAGCTTCTAGCTACCTTTATAGTGTCCAAGTACCCACAGAAACCAGGAAGCTGTTTTGTTATGTCAGACACTGGCAAGCAGGAGCATGACTTGTAATTTTTAAAAAGGCAGCTAGTGAACAGGAGTGGATTTCAACAGTGTGAAAAAAATCTCACCTTTATTCACACAGGAGCAGACTTTTTGTCATCAGTGAATGTCTTATTTCCTCCTACCTGAAGAGTCTTTTTTTCTGTGAGAGAGAAAATATTTGAGAGTCAAAGTGGTTTAGAAAGTGATTTCCTGGTGCCCAACTCTAACAGTTTCCAATCATCCATCGTATGATTATGTTTTCCTTTATTGCAATATATTTATTTACAATTCTCTTTATGCTGAATTTTTGCGTCGAATGGCCTTTTTTTAATGTAGATCACAGTGTATCTACAATCTATGTATGGGAAATCTTCAGTATTATAAATAGTTTATAACTGTTCCTCATCTAAGGAAATTCTATTTCTAACAATCTAAAATACCTTTAAGCCAGAAAGTTTTTCAAATACAAATTTTCTGTAATTTTCCTCTAGCCTGAGATCCACAAAATATCTGTAGATTATTTGTTATATGTGTAAGGGAAGCAGTAGCAGTTTGCCTGAGTCTGAAGGTAGCATAAGTAAACTTACCAGAATACAGGAAAGCATCCTGATATATATGTTTTTTTCGGAATTCGTGCCTAAAGTGTATAAAGTTATAAAGTTATATTGTATGGTATAAAAGTTAAAATAAGGGCTAGCCTGGACCAGCCCTCCACAGTACCGAAGCGCCAAGCAGGACCGAATTTTACATTCAAAAAGGACACATACCAAAGACTGGGTGTAGACAGGAGAGCACTCTGACAAGATCACCTGCATCTACACTGGACAAAGGACTTCCCGGCAGGACTGATGATCCATCTCCAAAAGCTTCCACCCAGCCCAGGTGGAAGCCATCAAGATTAAGTATCCAGATATGGGCCATCACGACTCATCAGATAACATCATCCGGTGATGAGAGATTAATCTGGAGACAGGATGCGCTTTGTCCACCCCAACTCCATGAAAAGTTTGCTTCATGAATATGTGGAACAGTGGAAGATTGCTCAAACCCAGACTTTATGCAAAAAAACTGTATAAAAATGGACTGCAGGGGACAGGGATTTGTGAACACAGGGAGGTCTGATGCGATAGAGGTCAGATCCGTGTTCACCCAGTTCCAATCCCAGGCTTGGTACTGTCGCTTATTCGATCGTGGCATTGCGTGTTCGAATCCCTCGGACATGAAATAAATTTTATATTTTTTTACTTATCAAATTCGGGGGTACGCATTTATTTCAATCCTCTACTTCTGGAGGATGTCTTCTGTCTTAGTTGGTATGGATTGTGGAATTTCTACAAACTCATTTTTTTAATTTAAAAAGTGAGTTGTTTAAAGAAAAAAAAAAGATTCACTGCCAGTTAATTACCAGGAAATGTAGAAGCATGTGCTACCTGCCACAATTAATTAGTCTGCTGGTGGTTTCCTAGCTCACATAAGCCTGTATTCTAATTATATGGAGACAGTGTCTGCCATGAAGCATTAGTATCCAACCACTGAGGTGTATGTGCAGTGCCACGGATTTCATCTGCTGGGTCAGCTGTCAGAAACACAGATGGTGAAGACCCATGAAGTGATCTTGTCCCATCCTCCTGGTTAGCACTGATTTTCTCACCTTTAAGGACTCTGTCCAGCTTGCACTTATCCGATTAAGGAAGGGAAAAAGAACCTTTCACAGTTTTAGAGGGAAGAAGTGTATCTTAATTTGTGGGCCATGACCCTGCAGCTAAGCAGTTCATGGGCAGTTTATCAGTGCTGAAAACACTGTAATAATCCTACAGCAAAGGAAATAGAGTGTTCCACATAGAATCTGGGAGAGGCACAGCTTTCCAAATATGAGATGAAATGTGGTGGTGCTTACTACAGCCAGACATATTGCTGTCATGTTAAATGTTTTTCTATTCTTTTTGAGCTAAATGGAAGAGAACAGGAAAAAACCTTTGTTTTTGATTTATACCCGACAAAGGTAATAGATGTGATGGGAAATACTCTAGAAACTCTGCTATTGCCTTTTCTCTTGTGAGCTTTTCACCTGAATGACTTGTTTCCAGCAACAGCCAAGACTGGGCATCAAAGGGACACCATGTTGCCACATCTTCTCTGTTTCTTAAAGATCTGACATCTGGAGGCATGTGATTAAAAGTGATTTCCCACCTTACAGAAACAAATAAATAAATGAAATGTAGTTGCTGTCCAAGCTATAGGAGAGGACAATTTGAAGTCAGGGCTTTTGTGTTGGCTCACGGAGCAGAAAGCAGAAGTCGAAAGTAAATACATGTTGATTTATTTTTCAGATCTCACAGATTTTAAGTTAGCATTATGATTTCAAAACAGGTAAGGAGCAGACATAAGTCTTTGGTTTAGGGGACTGATCATAATAAAAGCAAAATGAAATCAAGTGTAAGACTCCCAAAGCTAAATAAGCAAATTGGAAGTTTAAAAATACTTAAGTTTTGCTTTTTGATAGAGGCTGGATTATGCTGGTTTTTTGCCTCCTCTCATTTAACTTTTCAGCTAATGTTTGCAGCAAGGCTCAGTATCCATCTTCTAAGCTGGCATAATTATGTCAATCAAATAAACAAGACACGTCATTGTAGCATTTTGGGAAGCAGAGGGGTAGTATCCTTGTAAATACAAGATCCAAACTATTTTTCCAAAGCCAGTACATTTTGTCCCACATGGTAAACAAGTAAAAACAAACCACCCAAAACAAATGAAAAAAGCTTGCCTTGCTTCAAATGCCACTAGTCTGTAGAGCTACTGGCTGTAATGACAATCGCTCCTGCCTGGCAACTGGTAACATATTTAAGGACAGGACCTGAATAAAACTGAAATTTATTTTTAATTTCCTTTCAACTAGAATGAGTGTCTGTGCATCTATTGGTACTCTTACTCTGGCCATATCAGTTCCAAAGAAAAGCTGAAGCTGGTACAATAAACAAAAGCAGCCTTTAGAGGTCAGCTGCTGTCAGTCCTTTGGGTGTCACAGAGCTTTTTCTTTCATACGTTCATATTGACGTTGTATTTAACCTCTTGAATGTCTATAATGAGGATCTCTTGGTCATTTAATTGGAGAATAGAATCAGCTTCTGTCTTAATTCTGACCCTTAAGAGCCTTTAACTGATGCCTGGGCTGTTCACAGAATCACAGAATGTTTTGGGTTGGAAGACACCTTAAAGATCTTCTAGTTCCAACCCCCTGCCATGACAGGGACACCTTCCATTAGCCAAGGTTGCTCCAAGTCCTGTCCAACCTGGTCCTGAGCATTTCCAAGGATGGGGCATCAACTACTCCATTGGGCAAGATGTTCCAGTGCCTCATCACCCTTGTAATCATGAATTACTTCCTAATGTCTAATCTAAACCTAACCCCTTGTTCCATCATGTTCCCCATGCCCCTGTAAAAAGTCTCTCTCCAGCTTTGTTGTAGCGCCCTTTAGGTACTGGAAGGTTCTATAAAGTGTCTTCTCCAAGGTGAACAGCCCCACCTCTCTCAGCCTGTCTTCATAGGAGAGGTGCTCCAGTCCCCAGAGCATCTTCATGGCCCTCCTCTGGACTCACTCAGGTACATGACCTTATGTTGGGGGGCCCACATCTCTATCTTTCTTCATTTTTGGCTATTTCAGTCCTACTATCTTCTTCAGCCATGACTTAATTTTCATCCTTAATCTATTATACCTTTTACGCTACTGGACTCTAGTCTTATTCCCTGCTGTCTTATTTTTAACTCTTGACTTGTGGCTTGTGCTCTGATTCCTATATAGCTTTATGGTTGCCTTTAGTCTTTATATCTTCCCATTCTTCACATTTTTCTAAATTTAGAAGGGAATATGGAAGTGTTCAGTTCTGAAGCCTCAGTTGCATTGCGACTGTATGGATTGGCATTTTCCTCTCCCTGCTTTGCTGGGTATTCTTCTTTTTTTTTGGGCATTTGAGAATAATCCAGGAGTATACAGCTGATAGCCCAAATCTGCTGTCAGCTGTGTCAGGAAAACAAAGATGAGGAGTGAATGAAAAATAAAACCCTTGAAGCCTCTGGGGTTGCCTTTACTTTTGTTCTGAAGATTTTTAAGGAGAAGAAATAAAGCAGAGATTTCAAGGGGAGATCAGAAAGGCAGTTTTAAATCGGAGAAGGAAATACAGACTTAGTGATGTGGTGTTCTGCTAAAGGTCTTAGCAGTGGCTGGCAGTTTTCTTGGCCAGATGATAGTCAGATTTGACTAAAGCATGGATAGATTGATCTCTTTCATTCGTAGTATTTCTGAAGTACTTAAAGGAATTGTATCTAACATGTTTAGTCCTTCAGAGATAGTTCAAGTAGCCCTAAAATTAGTCAAATCTACTACTACCACTGTAAGCAATAAAACATCTGAATATTTGTGGTTACCTGCTGTGTAATGTGTCTGTTTAAATAATGTGATTGCTGTTAAAATTTTGACAGTGGGTCTGAATGCTTAGTCAAGTGTCCTCATACTAAGGAAGTTGGAATTGGAAGTCCCTATGTCTTTTTAGGTCAGTGTATGTGAGCAGATTTTCATTCCTAAAAAGTGTCTAGTCAGAAGTGAAATTAAAGGTAATTTTCAGGGATTTAATTAGACAAGAGCAGGGCCAAAAGTCATTCCTTTGGGGACCACACACCAATGGGAGGGAAACACAGGTTCTTTGACATCAAAGCTCTGTATTTTTGTTAGCATATCATTCTACTTCATAGCGAAAAGCTGGAATGCAAGTACCCTGTGGGATCTTAAGCAGAGTTCTGGGTAGGCATAATGGTGCTTTGTAGGCATTAGTTGGAATTTTCATGTTGGAGAAGCAGAGGTCTTGCACACAGTCAGCTTCACTATGCTGGCCCATCTGCTTTTAAGCAGGCACATAATTTCAGCAGATATATCAGTTTAGAAGGCCATCCTTTCCTGAATCTCCCAGGCTTTCTGTTACTGCTTCCCTAGTTCAGTTAATGGGAGCTCTCCACAACTTCTCCCATGCAAGGTCAGGAAGGTTAAGTTACTCCTCATTTGCCTCAGGTGCAAACCCTGTCTAGCTGCGTGCACACTAATAAATTCAATGTGCTTGGGCGAGTTTGTAGGCAGGGAGTTCATCTGTCAGGGAATGACTTTTAGCCACATTGTTGTGTGCTCTTGCAGCCTCTGCACGCTGCCTGTGCAGGGGTGTGTGTGGGGAGTGATGCCTCAGATGCTGAAGAGGCTGATCAAAACTTGGGCCCCACATATGAGAGAGCTAATTAGCAAGGGGCAGCAGTGTGGAAGGGACTGTTCCCACTGATGAATAATGAATTCTATAAGGGTGTTTGGCTTGAAAAAGTCAGCTGGATTGTGGAGGGGTTTTTGCTATGGATATATCCCTTATGTGCTATAAACCTGAGGCTATCATTCATAGAACAATTTTTATTTATTGTGGCATTTATACAAAGCTTACCCATATTCACATGCTAAACTCCCACTAAATTAATGAACTTTGAATCAGATTCAGTTACTTATAATTCCATGACTTTAACACAAAGTTGAGTTTGTAAATATTCTCTCTACAGCATATGCATACCACAGTGGAAATGATTGAAACAGGACCTCTTGGGACACTTGTTCTCAGGCTTTTGGCCACTTTGAATTGCTTTTAAAACAGGTTATTTATCATTAGCATATTCTTTCCTCATCCTTCCTTACTCATCTTTACTTTTCCTTTTTCTTTCGTTTAGTGCTTAGGGATTGGACCAGGCTGCCAGGGCTAATTAGAAACATGCAGGCGAGCAATTTACCTGTCATTCAGAGCTCTTTCATGCCCACTTGGAACAGGCTCACTAGCCAGAAATAGCTGCTGCCATTGCAAGGATGCAGCCTTACTCAGGTGTTGCTATATGAAGGGGAAAACGGTACCTGCTGTAAATAAAACAGCATGAAAGATGAATATTGTTAGGTCAGTTGTTCTGACCCCCAGGCAGTTTTTTGCACATTGCTCTGCTGAACTCTACATTTTTGAACTCTACTAGATTTTAGAGATTGAATTTACTTTAGGCTACCCCGGCTATCCCTAGGGGGAAGATTAAGATTATTCCTATAATATTCTTAAATCCCACCCACTATTTTTTGAGAGATCCAGGCTCCCAAAAGGAACTGAAACACAACCAAATACTTCAATAATAATTGTAGGAATTGCTACACATAGTTTCATTCACATGTTTATCTACTTAGGTAGCTGATGCCTTTGGACAGGGAGCTTGTCATGGTTTTAAAATAAATAAAGCTGTCCTGTTTGTGATATGAGTTTCCCTGCTGAGAAGGAATGTATGAGTCAGCTGAGGACCAATTCAGCATTTTTCTACAGGAAGGTTGTCTGCTGCTGGAAACTGTCACGATATTAGTGGATTAATTTCAGTGAAGTTTCCTGAACAAATGAATGCTTTACTGGAACTGTCACTAGAGAGACATGAAAGATGAAAAAATCAAAGGGAACTGGGTATGGGAAAGCAGTGGAAAGAAAAGAAGAAACAGCACAGCTGTGTAGAGCTTCTTTCAAATTCTGTACTTTCTCAAAGATTAGACCTATTTGTGCCTGTCAGTTGGATTCAGTCCCATACATAAAATTAATTTTGAAGCTGTTTTCGAAGAAATCTTAAGGTTCTAGCTAGTTGAAATGACCTCAAAATATTGAGACACAATGCTTCTAATTTTACCTCCTGGAATTTACTGAAGAGGTATTTGTAGACACAGCCAAATACACACGGGCCAAGGATTACTCACATTCCTCACTTGAACCATCCAGGGGACAGTAGTTTTCAAAATGCTAATAGTGCCTTGAATTGTACCATTAGAATATATTCTATTGTAACAGATCAAACAGTATTTAACAAGTAACTTTTATTATCTCATTAACATACACTTGAACTTAGGTTGAGTACAGTCTAAGTACAGTCCATGTGCATGTACTTTTGTTCCAATAGGATAAAATGCTTTCTTTAGAATGAAAGATGCAATGGCCAGCATAACATGTAGTCCTATTAGAGAAAGAAAATAGTCTATTGCTTTGAGGTTTCATACTCTGTCACCTCAGTGTACAAGAACTTGTGTTTGTAAGCTCTTTCATCTGCATTTTGCATCCCTTCGTCCAGGTACAACTGGAAATGAAAGTGTCTTGTCAGCTGTTGGTGTTACCAGCACAGTTCTGTAAGGAGAACATCCATCATGCTACTGCTATATGTGTAGATATTGTATGTATCTGTACATCATAAGACTAAAATGCAGGCTGATAGTTGAACTACGAAATTTGATGTTAATGTGCTCTTAAAACTATGCAACTTACCTTGTTGTTCACATTTGCTCTGGGTAGTTTAATGATACCGTTGCAGCTATCTTTAAGGAAAAACAAGCAAAGTCCTTGGATGTGTGATTTCTCAGTACAAGTGTTATGATTATTAGGTTTCTCTCCCTTAAGGAACTGCTTTAAGTCAAATTTTAAAAATTGCTCTTCTGAGGCAGTAGGGCTCAAGAGGGTGGTAATACCACATTGTGGTTTACTGCACAGGGTCAGCAGTTCAAGTTCACCCACCCCAGCTCATTGTCTAAACACATTAAAGAAAATGGAGTGTCTCTGCTCTGCCAGCTAACTCATAAAATATGCATCCACCTCACCATAGCTGCTAATTGTCTCCCTCCTGGTTGTCAAACTCAGTAGAGAGGTTGAGAGGTGAGGGAGAGTATGAAAAATGAATTACACTCCCCTGCTTGTAACAACCTCATTAAAGCATGTTAGCCAGGATTTAGGTGTGTGTAGGGAAGGGAAATCCTTCACCATTGCTACCTTTACACCAACAGTCAATATTGGTCTCTTGATTTGTTAGACTATTTTGCCTGTAGGTGTACTATGTTAAATAAATATAAATATATTTCTTTTCCTACGGAAGAGAACTAATTAATGGGAATAACTGAATGGTGCTGCATTGAGATCAAGCATAAATAATATGTTTGTCCATATGACTGAGCAGTGGTGCAGGCACTGGAGTCTTGCGGTCAGTGCGGATGAGGAAACCACTCAGAGGCAAATATTCAGGTTAAAGGTGTGAGGTCTCAGTGTTCTGCCCTGCAACAGACGAAATGCTTTCCTAATTACTCTGGTTTCAGACCAGACCAACAGGGTTCATCCTATTACAGCAAAACTAAATATTTGTGAGCAGCTTGTGGCAGGCCTGAGTAGAAAAAAATTGGTATAAGAATGGAACAGAATATTGCTGTACTGACCAAACAAAAGATTTATCTACTCAGTACTCTCTTTTTAGCTGTAGCAGTACAAGGTTGTTACAAATCAGCAAGAACAGGGTAAACATTTAGTACTTCTTACCTCTGTTACTTTCCAGACCTCTGATTTCTTTTAGAACGTGACTCCAATTTTTCAGTGCATTTCCTAATCCCTAATGATTCTTTTGTGGAACAGTTCTCTATTTGGCACACATCCAGTTTGGCTTCTTTTGTCCAGGAGTTTCACAGATCTGCTACCTGTAAACGACATTTTTCTTTGCTTTGGACATGGCTCCCAGGATCCCTGTTTGGTTCCTGTTAGTTCTTGTGGTGGACGAGACAAGGAGCACTGGGTCTTAATACCTCTTCTTTGTATATCACTCCTGATTTATGTATTAAACCCCTCCCAGGCCATTTTGTTTTTCAGACTGACAGTCCTTTAAAGAGAGGTTTTGACAGATGCAAGAAGATCTCAGATCCTGTTTAATTTCTCTCATGCACTCTTTGCTGCATGCTCTCTGTGTTCCTCTGCCCCTCTGCAAGTGCATCCTGTGAGATGGTTTGAAGCACATGCATTGAAGCCTTGACTTTTGCTTCACCCCTGAGGGTTAAAACTATTGAATATCTACTAAGCAGCCTTTACTTGAACACTTTTTTCCCAGGGCAGATGGGTTATTCCATTAGTATTTCAGACAGGCTAGGATTTTTTCTTAACTGGACCTCTGCATGCATTTCCATAATCAAATAGATGCAGGCACTGGTTTGGAAGGCAGAGCCTTCAGATCCCGATGTGACTGCCAAGCTAAGCAGAAGTGAGCTGACACTGAGATTCCTGAGCTTTTAGTCACAAGCAGGTTTCTGTCACTTGGCACTGGGAGAAGCAATGAGAAGAGTGCCAAACATTTGGGGGCACAGGAGGCAGTCAAGGCTCCTGCCTACTGCACTATGAAATGGCCCAGATAAAGCCATGTCTTTGGCAGGAGCTTTGCAGACAGGAACAGCTTATTGTTTTTGCCTGAAAGATGAAGAAAAGCAGAAGAATGTGAGTCAAAGTTCTTCATTTCTTCTGCGACTTTCTGCCATTGACTTCGGTAACTTGGGACAGATCACTTCCCTCTTCTCTGTACCTTATTTTCTGAGTCTAGTTGATGCATATTTATAAACATACAGAGCTTTTACAGCAGTCCAGTGATAGGCAAGCAGAAAACTACAGATACTAGATTGCTAAGCAAAAGGAGAAAATTCAATAGTTAGGCGTAGAGCACCTATGTGTGCAGTATCCTGTCCTTGGTATTTCATGGTTGCTATATAGGCTTATTGTTTGTCTTTAATGGAAAGAAAGAATATATCATGTCAGGGACTAGACAAGCTTCCCTTTATTTCAAAGAAATGAAAATTGCTGTTTTTTCCCTCCTCAGACATCAGGACTTCATGGGCTAGGTCAAGATGCAGAGGGATGAGGGTGGTTCAATTCAGCATAGTTGTGAATTTACATTTATGAGAAGAAATAGGAGAAGATGGAACTGAGACTCATCAGAGCTATGTTCAATCAAAGCAAGAAATTATTAACAGGAATCAATCTCCTCATGCAAAACATCTGCAACCTATTTTGAACTGCCATTTTGAAGGCTGGCTTTCTGAATAAAACTATTACAGTGACACTTCAGGGAAAGTGGAGGCTTGGAAAGTAGTCAGGATTCAAACTTTAAGAATGGAGAGAAAATTGCCCAGAATGTGGGATAGTTTTTGTCATGTCCCATTTCTGTCCTCATTCACACTGATCACAAAGGTCTTCAGGGGACCTATATCCCACCAATCTAAAAACATCCTATCTGAAAGCGTCTTGTCTTTGTTGTTATTGTGGGAAAATGATCTGGTTAAAAAAAAAAAAAGTTTTTAATTCTCTGCTGTTTTTTGTGGGGGAAAGATCAGGTGCTGCTTAGCTTTCAGTATTTATTTAAAGAGTTATGGCATAATAGTCAGCCTTTTAATTTAACTATGAAATGGCAAATCTGTGCTTGCTCAAGGAAGAAAGAATCTCTGGCATTACTGTTTGAATTCATTATAATGCTTCAGCTTATGTTTTTTTTTTCTCTCAGCCACTTGAGACGACCTCTGATGCTGCAGTCTGGTGCTTTTCTAGCCAGAAAAGGTGATTTCCTCCCCAGATCCTTAGATGTAAATTGAAGTGCAGAACTTAAAAACTCTTTGAATAGCACTAGTCTTGCAGAGGCATCTCTGCTTCTTGACAGGCATCAGCAGTGAGGTGGGTGGAAACAACTCTCTTTTTTTTTTAAATTCAAGTTGAGTGGAGAAAGATGCTGCCCCCAGCCCCCTCTTTCCAATCTAGAAGTGAGCAGCACAGTGAGTGAAACTTAGTGAAGCTGCTACACTCTGCCAACTGGCAGCAGACCCAGAAGACTTACGCAATTAGTGAAGTTTCTTCTGAGTCATCTCCTCTGCTCTCACATACCCAGCACCTGGTGTCTCTGTTTTGCAAGTTACTGCAGCCACGAGGACAGTCTGGGATCATTTGCTGAACTGGACAGGCTGAGGAGGAGGCAAAGTTCAAAGACAGTAAGATTTAGGCATTCTTCCCATCTCTACCTGTTGCACCCAACCTCTGTGATTGCAAAGACAGGTGGGGTACCCTGTGCATACAAAAACTTGGCAGCTACACGCCCTGTTGCAGCAACTGGACTGGTAAATCCTTGGGCACTTGAAACACTAGAAAATGCAGATAGCAGAGAAACTCCATCCCTCAGCCACGCATGATGTGTTGATGACGGTGGATTTGTATTTTCTAGGTGTGGCAACTGTAGCACATTAATAGACTAGAAAGTAAAACAGCTTTCTGAAGATATTGTTGTGGAAACTTCTGGTTCATTTTCATCCAATTTCTCCATTAGAACATAGAATTTTCCTGTAATTTGCACTAAGGTATGCCTTTTTTGGATCCAACAGCAGTCATCAAAAGTTTTCTTTAATTAGCTTTCTAGACCAAATACCTACATTTTTTGTGTCATTTGCTCAAGTGTGTTGCCTAAGGCTAAGTTACCTCGCCTGGAAAGGATTTGTAAGAGATGGGACATAAGTAAGAAAGAATGCTAAAAAAAGCCTAGAAGTGTTGAATAAGGCAGGGGAATAAAAAGAAAGGGCACTTCAAGGGCACACAAGGATATATTTGGCAGTGTGTCCATTAACCAGGCACTTCATAAATAACACCAAACAAGGAATGGATCAGAAGACAATATTGTCCAGATGAACAAGGACCGGTTTTTACAAGGATGAGTTGTTTGCAGGGAGCTGCCAAATGGCTTGCTTATTCAAATTGGATTAAATGGTTCAAATTCCCATGACTACTGAATCTCCCTTAAAAAACTGAAGGAGCCACTTAGAATCTTCTCAAGGGCTGTCCTTGCCCTGAGTAAATTTGCTTTCAATCCATGTCCAGTCATTCCTTTGGCAGTATAGGGCAAAATAAATTCATGTGCCTGCTGTAAACCATAAATGTTGAAGGCTTCAGGTTTTTGAGAGGTGTCTGTGTTTGAATGTTTGAGATATCTTCTAGTAAAGTCTTGATCCCTTGGAAAGAGGAAAATCTGCTCATGGTCCAAAATTTGAGTTTAGGTGGCATTATCCAGACATTTTGGGGTGTAAGAAGAACCAGAAAAGCCTTGGCAGCTATTCTGCATGAAAAATCACTTTATAAGCAAATGATTATATTAGCAGAGGGCTGCACACAAGCAAAATCAAATTCACCTTTTGTTTTTTAACTTTTTTATCTAGTATTCTCTCGGTTCTCCAGAATCAGTTCAGCCACTAATGGATTTTTTACTTTTCATTTCCTTTCAGAGTTTTTTTGACTGATTGAGGTTTAATATCTCCATATTTCTACATAAAATGTGCCATAAAAATATTTATATATCTGTACCAATTACATATGCAGTTCAAGTACTTCTTTCATAACTTCCACTGTAAGTAACCTCTAGGCAGAGCAGTGCCTGGAAGCTATAGCTACCAAACTGGAAGAAACGTTATTTGGCTGCACCTCTCATCTCTTATCAAAGCAATAGGAATTTAAAGGCCATCTCATTACTGTTTTCAAGGTTCAGCAGACATGTAGCAAGAATAAAGATCAGTTTTTTTAAAACAATCTAATTCTCCACCTGATTGCTCTTTGTGCTTGATTTGTGCACACAGCATAATAATGTTATTAAGGGTAATCAGTACTGCCATTGTTACTCAGGCAAAGAAAGGGAACTGCACTATTGAGCAGCTCTTCACAGAGGAGTCATGCAAAATAATATAGCCCATAGCATATTCCTGTGCTATTACAAATACCGATGAAAAGCTCAGGTTAAAACTCCTGGGATCTGCCAGAACACACAATTATTAATTATAAGGTAGGTTACATATAGCCATGGGCAACACCTTTATTAGAAACCAGTGCCTTGTGTCAGGATCTAATTTGCCAATAATCGGTACTGTGTGTCCCTGATATATGCCAATACAGGTATTGATTTAACAGGTAAAAGTGAGGTGAAATAGCAAAGTAAATCTTTTAGGAATGAAGGACCATGTGAAAAACCTGTAATTAATGTAATTTACCTGTCATATGGTGCTTTCTATCTGCACTGATAACACTAGGACACATAGCAGAGGCAATGTAGGTAAATAACACTAACAGAATAAGTAAAAATGCCCACTTCTTATTTGAAGTTTTACAAGGTTTTTATTCTTCAAATTGACTATTGTTGTAACATTTAATTTTAGAAAGAAACCGAGGAAATTGTAGAGAGAAAAATGTTCTCTTCTGAAGATTTCCATTTGCTCTGTATTTTAATCAAGCTTTTAAAAAAAAATTGTCTCAGAAAAAATCCAATAGAAGTGAAAAACTATTCTAAATTTTAAAAATGTTTTGGTAAAATGTAGTCATTACCAATATCATATATAAACTGGGGGACAAAAAAATAGCATAGTAAACAGAAATATGACATTTCCCCAAATACAGGCTTCTCTTCTGTTTTGTAGCTTGTGATAAGAGTTTAGCTGTATGGTGCAAGCTGTAGCAGTCTAGCAAACCTTACCTCTATATAATAATGCCCAGTCTTTTTTATTTGCTGGTGTTATTAGAACAGTGAAGATCAAGGGTGGTATTCAGGCCTCCTTATTACTGGTGTTTGATATAGCAAAAAACATTTAGAACTGTTTAATTTTGTAATTCTAAACTTTGTTTTAAGGGAATCTTTTTTCACACGTTCTAATTGTGAGAAGAGATTAAAATTCACACAAAATGTGTGAGAGAACACATTGTTATGGGCAGGTTCACTCAGGAAAGTAATGTAGTCCTGTGTTGACTTCAAACTGAGGGATATTAGGCAGGCAACCATCAAAGACTACTTTTCCCACCATTAGAAGTGTCTGCTTTAAGTAAACCTTTCTGATGGTGAGCTGTGAACTCTTTTCCGGCTCTGCAGGGCTGCTCTCATGCATGCACTCTTGTTCCCAGATATTCACAAAGTGAAATGACAGCCCCCAAACCCACTACCTTGCTATTCATACTTGTCTTTGCAATGACCGTGCCTGACCCATACCACATATTCATCAGATCCTGAAGATCTGTCTGGAGAAGAAGCTGCCTATCTGAGCACCTGGAGACCTTTCATCGCTGCCTGATCTCCCAGCTGTGGTGGGACCGAAGTGGGGCAAGAAGGGTGCCTTACTGAGACACTGGGTCAAAATGCAGCTGTTTGGTAGCTGCCACAGTGAGCCCTGCTGGAAGTCCTCTGCAGAGTTAACAGTGCACAGCAGAGGATGTTAGCACTGGTAGTCTTACAGAAGTTATCTCTCATAACCAAGGGTCAAATGTAAACCCTAAAAAAACAAAGTTGTGAACAATACAGTGGCTGATTGTTCATAAATACAATACTTCTCTTTATTATAAATTGCGAGATCTGACAAAAATGCATCTCCTCAGTGAGGGACCCACAAGCAATTTGGGTCTGTGTGAAAGAAGGTTTGGTGGGAGTTATTAGGCTGATGTCATGTTTATTTCCTGAAGATAAATGTGGTCAGACTATTCATCTGAACAATCTGGAAACTCTCTCTGAAATGACAGGGTCAACTGACAGATCACTGCATGGTATGTGTGCCAGAAATCCTGCCTGATAAGTCTGGATCTTTATATATGGGCTCCCCATGTAAGCATTAAAGTCAAGGAAAGAGCAGATAATGCACTGGTACTGGCACCTGCAGTGCTAGGATGGATTTTAAAAAAAAGAAAAGTAAATACATAAAAAACCCCCAAATCCAAACAAAAAACCCTCAAACCAAACAAAAAAAAGAGTACTATTCCTAACAAGCTACAGTTTCTCTGAATGAAACAAAAATCAATATGCCCTTTAAACAAGCACAAGCATGTTTAAGGTACTATTAAAGGAAGTAGGAAAAAGTGTCCCAAATTTCTTATATTTTGTGATTCCTGAATAAGACACTTCATCAGGAAATTGTCTCCACAAGCAGAAAGGCTGCAATGTCATTTCAGTCTGTGCCATGTTTGATGCTCAACTGTGTCTGATAATTTAGGGCAATAACGTTGTCAGATCTCATAGTCTTAGTTCAGCTGCTGTGTCCACAATTATTCCTCCTCTGAACTCAGCTGGTGGGACTGCCACTGGGGGCCCAGCTTGGATATTTCTGCCAGGCTGCTTCTTCTGGATTTAGGGGCCAGAATGTCAAGAGCTTGCTGCCATGAAGGGGTTTAAATTTCTCCTCAGGAAATAAACTAGGGCTCCATGTAATTTCTTTCTGGGCTCTTCGGATTATGGGTTTCTCCCAGACCTGAGCCCTGGATCATCCAGGTTGAGCCTAGATTTCTCACAAGTCTGCCAGGTTGATTCTGTTAAGCATTGGGAAAGCTGTACCTTATTGTCCGTGGGATCTGCCTTGTGCAAGCTCACAGAGCCATCAGCTGTTTTTCATGTTGGCCATTTGGCTCTGCTCTTCCTGGGGAATGATGTGAGCATTCATGTGTTGTACATCTGGAAACAGGATTACACTAACACAAAGCACCAGCCTAAACAAGAGCTCTACAGTACTATGTGTAGTGTAAACATGGTAAGAAACTTCTTGTTCCTGCAGTGGCTACAACCTGCATAGCAAGAGAACAAATGATGCAAAAGGAGGGACAGATACTAAAAATTACTTGACTTTACATAGAAGTTCTCTCTCTGGCAGTAGAAATTTTCAAGGTCAGAGTCCAGTGGGTTAGTTTCAAGAGTACAATTCATAGAATATGCTGAGCTGGAAGTGACCCGTCAGGATCATTGAGTCCAACTCCTGGCTCTGCACAGGACAGCCCCAAGAGTCACACCATGTGCCTGAGAGCATTGTCCAAGTTCTTCTGGAAGTCAGACAGGCTTGGTGTTGTGACCATCTCCCTGGGGAGCCTGTTTCAGTGCCCAGCCACCTTCTGTGTCAAAAAGTTTTTCCTGATATAAACTTAAACCTACCCTCACTCAGCTTCATGCCATTTCCTCGAGTCCTGTCTCTGGTCACAAGAGTGAAGAGATCAGTACCCACCCCTCCGTTTCTCCTCATGACAATGTTAAAGACCCCAAAGAAGTCTCCCCTCCACCTCCTCTTCTCCAAGCTGAATAAACCAGTTGTTCCCGCTGAATTTGTGCATCATTCTTTAGAGAGTCACTGCTCCCTTTGGTGTGTTGGAACAAACAGGAAGTTTTCCAATAGCAGCCTGAGCTCAAATTCCAACTGGTTTTTGGGGAAGGCGCTGTTTGGGCCCATGGTTGTCTTTTCCTTTTTTTCCTCTCATCAAGAATAGTATCATCATCCTTCTACTTTCTTCTTTCTGCTCTTCATTGCCAAAACCTGTCATCAATATCATAGTTTATCAAAGTGGTAAGGCCCAGAGAATTCCTCCCATCAGAAATGGGTTCCAAGCTCTCTCTGCACCGTATTTTGCTTGCTACAGCACAGCTTAGAAACCATTTTTAGTATTTCTGTCCAAAGTAAGAGTTGAAGGGTGGAGATGGGTGGGTCCATAAAAGTGCCAAAAAGAACAGGTTGAAATATGAACATAATAGGAAACAGCACTTTTGGAAGCAATCACAAGGTAGGAGTCTGATCTGCCCAGTGGGGACAATCTGAACTTATTTGTTCAAGTTCAAACTATTCTATTTGGACATTAGCTGTCTTTAATGGAAAGCACAACTGATTATCTGGTATAAATCTGCATAATTTTCCATTATACATAACGTATTTAATTTACTTCAGGCTAAAATTTTCAATCGATTCACATTGACACATTTTACAAAAAGCAGGAGGAGGGCACTTGGCCTATATGCGTGCACATCTCCTCCACACCTCTGGGTTCCTGTGCCTCTGGGTAGCAACTCTTAGCAGGCAAAATATCCTGGGAGTGTGGGGAAGTATTTAACATCCAGCCAAAACATCTGCTGCAGCTGCTTTGGAGGTTGCAGGTAGAATCCTGCTACGGCAGGCAATGTTTGAACTTCTGGGTTGTGTGTGAATGCAGACAGGATTTCAGCATGAGAATTAGCAGGATGTATCTATCCACAGTCCTGTCTAGGCTGGGCAACTAGCCTGAGACTCCTCTCTCCTGCCTAGAGACTCCCCTAAATGTGCCAACTAATGGTACTGAAGGGGAGGATGAAGAGGAGTATGAGTATGGAGGAAGTCTCTTTGAAAATGCACTGGTTACTCTTCACAACATTCATCATACGGTATTGATACCTTCTGCAGGCTGAGTTTGTCATGAGAGATCATAGTAGCAGTGAAAGCAATGAAAAATACATTTTCTGGGTACAGTATGAGACTGACAGCTCTTGTCCAGTTCTGATTTCTGAACTGGTTCTAGTGGTAAACTACTGGGAAATGTCTCCACTTTAAGAATATTCATTTTTGGACCACTTTTATGGAAGCTGAGGCTTTGATGCATTTTTGCTGTTTTCATTTCTGTGATAATTTTGTGTATACTGTTCTAATCATCTCTTGTATCTGACATATTGTAGATTTTAGTTTCAAATAGAATCTCTACACATACTCCTTTACGATTACTCAGTCTTACAAAAGTATGAGTGAGATAAAAATGCTGTCTTTGGATTGACAGCAGTCATTATATCTGTTAGCAAAGATAGATAATATCTTATGATGGATGAGGAAGACCAAAAATCAGTCAGGTGTTCACGACAAGAGCAGAGACAAAAAAAGGTGTTTGCCTACCCACAGAATTTCTTCCCCTCTATTAATAGGAATAGACCAAGGCTTTTCCAGTAGGAGTTTTTTGGAGGAGAGAGAAGGAAAAATGGAAACAAAATTTTAAAATGTCAGGAAAAATCCCACGGAAATAAACATACTTATAGATGTGTGTGTGCATATGTATATATATACATACATATATATGCACACAGACATCTATATGTAGTCAATACCAGTCAAAGAGACTCCTTTTTGATTAAAGGTTTGCCTAAGCATAAGAAATTCCAAACTCAGGATTGTTTCTCTGTTTGATGCTAGTCCATGGATCTCTTCAAGAAGCTGACATGAATCTATTTTTCAAGAAATTCAGTATTGGATCCAGACGTGTAGGGAGGAGAAAACAGAACCAAACCTTTTTTTCCTGAAGTTTACATTTTGACTAACTACTACTGTGAGGGAAAAAAAAAATACCGGAAAAAATATTCAA
This sequence comes from Pachycephala philippinensis, assembly GCA_013397055.1. NCBI lineage: Eukaryota > Metazoa > Chordata > Aves > Passeriformes > Pachycephala > Pachycephala philippinensis. The sequence continues at coordinate 21,469 of VWZT01009596.1, forward strand.
ACTTACTGTAGTTCCAACAGCTCTATTCAATACATGTTTGGTATTCTTTCACAATATAAGGCAATTGGGATTTTTATTTGAAATATCTTTCAGACCGATTTTTGTTTTTCACTGATTTCTCATGATCCTCAGTGTTTTTCATAGGTGACACATTAGAATTGAGGACATCTGTAAATTCAGATACAGCTGTGATGCTGACAATACACAGAGTTGAAGAACAGTGAGGTCTGCTCATATTTTCTGTTGCTGAGAATATGCTACACTTTATAATCCACATTAATTAGGTAATCATTCCAAAATGTAGGAGCTAAGCAAAATGTCTAGATCCTCATTTTAAATCAGTAACTAAAGTTGTGGTATTAGGGCTGTCATCAACAAACCCATGTTTAATTCACAGGACCATATAGCATAGAAGCCAAGTTCCAGATCCAGTGTGAAGGAAATCGCATTAATTATGGTGAAGATATTGACAGTCACCATGATGGAAGTGTTATGGAGCCTAATTTTTCAGGTTCAGAAAAATTAACTTGGCAGCTAAATTAGATTTGCCTTCAACAATAGCCAGGTGGAACAGGAAACTGCAGGAAGAAGGAAAGACTTGAAAGCGACCTACAGCACAGGAAGGACCACCAGTGTAACGTATCAGACTAGAAAAAATTGAGACTGAAATTGGAAGACTGTGCCATGATAAATATCGTCTGTAAAACATCTGTTTTCTTCCCTCTAGAACCCTGGTCTGGTTTTCATTTTTGTGCTTCCACTTTTGGTTTTTTGACATTATTCCTTTGTGTGGGTTATTGGCCCGTCAGGGATAGAAGTAGGGCTCAGGAGATATTGGATGAACTCCTGGTCCTCTTGAACATTCAGTGTGAATTTTAGAGTGTGATTTTTGTATCTCCAATTCCTGAGTGTAATAAAAATGAAATTTCTCTACTTCATCATGACATTGAGGCTAAAATACATCTAATAGCTTTGGGATACTCAGATATTTGGGTGGTAATACCCATAATAGTGGCTACCACAGAGAACTACACAAATATCAGCTACCTCAGTCCACCAACCCACCCACCCCCGCCCCGCAATATTTGATTTAGCTGGTTGAGTTTTGGAATTTTATTATGTCATGATGCATTAAAGTAAAAATTGATCACCTGCCCTCTTTTCCTCATGGATGTTCCTGCCTAATAAATTCATCTGCCATTCATGAGTCCTACCATTTTCAGAAACTTCTAAAACAGAAATATTTTTTCGATCAGTGCAAAAGAAACCAGACCTCCCTATGCTTTTTACTGTATCATCTTGGAGATGGAAAGGCAATTTGCATTTTTATATTCTTTTCTCGCAACCCTTTGATTTGGGATCAAGATTAGTCATTAGATATAACCTGGCTTGTACTGTCAAATATCTCTGGTCTAGGATTAAATCCAACAAAGTCACATAAAAAGAGAAAGGGGGGAAAAGCCCCAAACCCTTAAATAATTTAAACTCATTACTCTACTAATCCTTCCATTCTCCTAGGCTCCCTGGAGGTATATTAGGAGGTAATTGAAAACACTTTAATACGCTGAAAAGACATTTGAGACCAATGTAGGCAGCCCCTGGTAACTCTCTACTTCTTTGGTTGTTTAGTAATAAGGAAGATCATCCCAGTAAAAGGCAAAACCCCCCAACATATTAAAACAAAACAAAAACACCTGGAGACAACAATGTGCATTTACTGTCAATAAGCACTGAAGGCACTTTACGGTGTCTTGGTTGTAATGAGAATTTGCTGAGCATTAAGAGCATATGTAGGGTGGGGGAGTGAAGTATTCAATGTTTAATGTAGGGCACCGACACAGGGATGCCCCAGGATCCAGTCTCCAGCTCTGTTGCCCTGTGCACAGCCCTGTATGGCACCTCTGAGAGTCCGATTTACCTTGTGGAATGTGCTGTCACTATGTCTTTAACTCATGGAGCTTTAATTAATTATTGCTTTTAAATGACTCAGAAAACCTTGGATAAAGTTGCCATAGAAGTTGAAAGTGTTGTTATCGCCTGAAAATTCTACAGTAGGAAAGGTGTTTAAATATCGATTCTGATAGGTAGAGCATTGGTACTGGATTGCACTGTGCCCGTAAAGCACTTTGTATTAAGGACGGTATAAAGCTTCACTTTCCCAAGGAGAATCTAGGGAGGAATTATTTTAGTTTTTACTTCTAGTTAATACTGTATTTGATACTTGGCAGGCTATGTTTGGGGATGGGTGTTCTTTAGAGAATCATTGGACACTGTAGTGTGTGAGAACTGTGATTTTCTGTTTCCAGTCAATTTATGATTCAAAGAGACAGCTTCATCCTACCTATAAATTTATTCCCATGGTTGTGCTGCCTCTGCCAATTCACCAATGAAGTCTGTTCCAAGACAGTTGAGCTCTTGTTTTGAAAGCAATACTTGAGTTAATAAAGCTTTCCTATTTTTGTAATCTCAGCAAAGGCACCGGACAGAACAAGGAGTCAGTGCTGGGTTACAGAGGCTTTGGCTTCTAGATCATATGATTTTAAACCTTGCCTTGGAGACCGGCATTCAAAAAATTGTTCTTGTGGGAAGACTGGCCAGTGGCTTACTCAAAGGCTTTGACTTCTGTCCTAGGACATTTGTGCACCCAGGTTCCATGGGCTGTCTTTGCAAACCCGCAAGGACTACAAGATTTTTCAGGCACAGGTCTCACTTCTCATCCGAAAGGAGCCAGTTAGTACAGCAGGCCAGCAAAGGGCAGGGAGTAATTTATCTCCTTATACATCCTTATATCATCACCACTAACTAACTATGATGGCTTTAAAACTCTGCCACTTAGTGTTGCATAAGGTAAAGCAGCTGAGTTATAGACAGAAATTTATAGGCTTAGAAATTTATTTATGTAGGGTCTCTCTCGTGTCACTTGTTATTTACACAATAACATCTGTTATTTACAGATGTTAATACGTTAAGATATGACTATGTGCTCAAGCAGGATTATTGTGAGCATTCACAAAGACTAAATATCTCCCTAAAATGAACTGATGCTCCTAAAACCTGGCTTGGATTTTGGGAAAAATCGGAAATCCTTATTATGTGGACATATAAGGAGAAGTTCTGTTTTTCAAATACTATTAGAGACAGGAGCGGCTCCCAATTCACTGCCCCTGTATTCCCATGTAGAAGCCTAGAAAAACGGAGCCACCACTTGTTTTCCTGCTCCGTGCCCTTAGATTCTCACTCAGTTTGCTTCTACTTCACCCACATTGTTCCGTGTAGCAAGGGAGGGAAAATGCAAACCTGATTGACTTGGTTCTGCCCTGGCCCTTGCAGTGCTGCTTCTTACTGCAAGGAGAGAACCAGCACCCACCTTTGTCAGCTAGATGGGCACAAATATCCATGGGGGAGAGATAAACAAGGCTTACATGTAGCTTGCCAGTGACCAGAAAATAGGACCCAATAACTGATTTCCATTGGCTTTCCTTAATGGTTAATTTCCTTTATATTCACAGTCATGAAACTGTTTCCCTGAAACCCTTTGGTGTGTTTAGAGCCTCATTCATGCACCTTTCCATTGTAAGGAAGAGTGTACAGCACAGCATAAGTCCCCAGCATGTCACAGCTGCAGCCAGCTCTGTATAACATGTCCGGGGCAATCACAGCAAGCTCTTTAGAAAAGTATTTAAATGCTATTTATTTTGAAATGTTAATTAATAGGTAAGATCTAAGTCTTTGAAATTCATTTACTCTGTGTGAGCTCCCCATCTCCTAATAAAATTACCCACTATGACAATTAAGGAGCTCTCATTTCATAAGTGTAGGCTCTCACGTAAGATAATGGTTTTATTCCTGTTTTGATTTCAGCAGGATTAACAAGTTTTATGCCACATGAGGACCTACCCTCTGCATTGTAATGCTGATGAAGGCTGATCATATTTCTCTCTACTGCAATTTCAACAACTGTAAAAAAGAAAAAGTGATAATAATAATAACGATATTGACTTGTGTACCTTAGAGGGATTTTGAAGGGATTAGTAGCGTTTATAATATGCTCTGAAATTGATGCTCTAAGGGCTATTAGGAAGCTGCCTTCCTGACAGCCTGACATATTCTCAGACAGTAGCAGTGCAGCTGTATTAAGCCATTGAACAAACAATCTCATAAAAAGCATCTAAATAACAGAATTTACCAAAAAAAACCCATCAAAAGCCCCTCTCCTTTTTGTGATGCACTGAGATCCATTTCACATGTCTAATACATCATTCATTGGTCTGGACTTCCAGCTGGAATGCTCTGGTGAAGAGCTGAGATATTGGCCTCCCTGCTGTATCAATGCTGAGCACTGTTGCTATGCACAGCAAGGGCAGTGCTGAGACCCTGGCAGGTATTTCTCTGCAGAAAATGCTCAGCCTAATCCAGCTCTTTCTTGTCTCTGTGTAAATCTACAGTAGCATTATGAAAATGAAGAAAGATAGTGTGCTTTGCATCAGCGTGACTGAGATATGACCCAGATTCATAAATAAGCTTGCAGAAATTCAATAATAATTTAACCGTCCACTTCTGTGGCTAGTGAGGAATTGCCTTGTCATGATGGGGAGAATGGCAGGGAGGTGAAAATTCATGATTTCTAAACAGTGTACCAGATGACAGAGTCTGCTGTTACCAAGAAAGAGCTATTCTATGCCATTGCTTAGCAGCCTCAAAATTCCACCATCCCTGTAGCCGTGACATTGTTTAATTTCAAAATTTGCATGTAGTTCCCATCAAAGAAATAAAAAAGCTGAAGTTCTACTTTAATTATCTGAAATTTAGCCAACAACTTGAAGATTGGACATAGTTTTTTTGAGACTGAGTTTAAGAATTCATTTCACCTTCACTACTTTTAAATTTTATAACTCTAAAATGCAGTCAAATTGTAGATGCAATATTACTCTGAATTTAAAAATACGATAGAAAAATAAAAATTAAAAAAACAGATAATTTTTTACAATTTTGCTTCTAGTTACTCTTGAGTTGATGCATCAAGTAAAAAATAACACAAATTTATGAACTAGTCAATTGTTGAAATATACAGTATTTAGGTATTGTCATCCCCTCTTTTTAGCCCTCTTTGGCTAAAAAACAATTATTTCAGATCTACTGTAGGAATTTCATAACTTCAGCTACTCTAATTTCCACTTGGGCTAGACAGACCAGGAACAAAGAGATGGATCTGGCTAATGTCAGTCCCTAAGTGTCTTGTTTCTTCCTCTCACTAAGCTGGCATCTGATGCTGGGGAATGTGCACATACATATACACAACTTTTTGCTGTGAAAGTCTGATTTTTTTTTTCACCTCTTCATTTATTTCATTAGACCTACTTCAGAGAAGACTGTCAAACTCTTAAAGTGATATATTTCTCTCATGGAGAACTGTGTTCCTCATGGCATTTCTCTTGCAGAAGGAAGCTGGCTAGAAGCCACTGTTTCACAGGCCTTGTGTAGATGTGAGCTGTTCTGTGGGGGGTACAGAACAGTGTAGGTGGACTCTGATAATGGACATTTTGGCAAGATGTGTGAGGTGCTTTACTTATTCAATTAGGGATTTTTGCTTTAATAATATGCTGCTATTCCATAGCACCCATGCTGCAGGATGCTCACAAAGCTACCATGCAAAAATATTAGCTGGTGCAGGGAATAGCTGTAACCTTCTGCTCAGTTTCATGTCGCATCGAGAACATACTATAAGTCAATTCTATGCCCTGCATTACCTGCCAACCAATTTCTGGATGTGCTTCTGGGACCTGAGTAGTATCTATGAGAAGCTGAGACCTGGCTGCCTTGGAAGTGGCTTTTTTTATCCCCATCTCCATCAGGATAGTCATGCAGGATGTTCTTTTTGGCTTGTTCAGGAGCTGAAATTTGAAGTACCTTGGAACAATTTTTTTTTGTCAATGCACCATGCTACTTCAGATTTTCACTTGAGCAGAGTCTTGTCTCTTGCTTCCAGGACTGGTCTCTCAGAAACAGTCGTGTTTGTCCAGGCATCTTGCAAAACTTGCAAGGATTTTGTTGAGACTGATGACAAGGTCAGAAAATACTATTTTTGTCCTTTGAAGTATAAATGTAAAAGGCAGATTCTAGTTGTCTGGAAGAATGCATCAAAATATATGACCAAGTAGACAAATGAAGATACAGCTGGGTAAAAGGTATGTATGAACAAGTTTATCAGGAAAACTTGAGTGCATTCAATGTTTTTTGAACTTCACAGAAGTTGCCAATGTGTTTTTGGTTTTTTTAGTAACTGCTTATGAATATATGATTCTAATACGATGGCAACGGTCATTAAAAATGTAATGAGGACCTTTACCTGTGGGGTTAAAAGGAACTTTTAGGCTACTGTACAAATTATTGGTCTACTATACACAGCTTTTCTGAAAACTGATTTATCTCTCCAAAATCTCTAAGAATTTTATTAGTTGTTCTTTTGTCAATTAAATAGTTAGAATTTTGTTTTGCTGTAGGTTTTACAGAATCCTCAGTTGACATCAATGAATTTAATCTTTTCCTGTAAATTGAGGGATTGTATGTAGTAAAAATTTATTTGTGCTGTTTGAAATGCAAAAATACTTTTAGCCATTATTGTAATAATGTGCAGATTTCAAGTCTGAAGATGAAAGGCACACACCAGTATTGTCATCCTATTTGTTGTGAATCATCATGCAACTTCTCTTACCCAAAGCGAGCTAAATTAGGAGTAATTACGAGCATAATGATGAAAAGCAAAAATTAGATTAATTAACACTGTTTAAAAACCTGAACTAAGGATGTTATCGCTATTTTAAATAGAAGTATTATGGGGATAAAATCCTATGAGACTGAAGTAGAGTATGAGGTTATGTACTTCAGGAAACAATTGTGATTTGGCAAGAGCAATGGACCAGATGAGCTTTATTAATAAGTTTCATACAGTAATGATTGAAATAGAGAGCATCCCAATTAATGTCTCCTCTATGAGTAAAAATTATTAAAAAAAAATCCCCTTTCCCACCCCAGAAGTTTTCCATTACTTTTTTATCTTTTGGTTCCAAGCTTATAAAGACTAAATTATAGCCTTTGATATAAAACACCAGTTACCAGTGATAAATAGTAGAATTTTTAATTTAATGCACAGAAAATCTGGAATTATGTTGTGTAACAGCTGAGGTTGCCTTCAAATGACGAAAAAACTTCTGCCTCCACAAGTGCCCATTCCCTTGCATTTTCTCACACAGCTCTGTAGATAAATACGAGGGCAGTGTATTCTGCAAGAACATCTGCCTTTCTTGGCATGTTATGCCAGACGCTGTTGGGTACTATGAGTGAAATGTCCCAGTGAATACACTGACAGAGCTACTTTTGGCTTCAGCGGCATTCATCCATCAGGAGGGATCACTGGATCCTGTTTCTGTTGTCTTATTTTGATATTGTGGGATAAAAGCCTGGACATTAATACTTAATGCCAGTAGTAATACTGTTTGCAAGTGTGTACAAAGATGTTTTAGATCATACAGGAGACTCCTGATAGGCAGTATCCAAGCTCAGAGCTCTGAATGAAGCACCTAGGCACAACAAATGCTATCATAATAGCAATATCCCTCCTGTCCCCTAACTTTGTATATTATATGTTGGTTCTAACTTTGCATTACAAAGGAGTATGTGTATTGGGACTTTGTTTAGGTACTTGTTTATACAATTCTCTTCAAAATGCCATGCACGCTTAGATGGAAATGAAGATACCTTGTTAACATTCCCTCCCTGTACTTCATGTGCTATAAAATCCCAGTGACCCATTGCCTCTCATTACTATGTTGAGAAATTTGATGCAACAGGGCCAGTTTAGTGGATTGAAAGATCTGCTGCTGAAGATCTTACATTTATATAATGTGAAGTTTAGGGCATGCAGGTCCGACTACAATTAATCTTGTATATTCTTGCTATGCCAAGGGTTTGGAGCTGTTTTGATTCACTGTTTATGTCCATATCAGAGGTGGAATGCATCTGGTATAGGTCAGAATCTGACCTTCTGGTTCAATTTCTTCTGCAAGAATCTCACTTGTTTGCACCAAATAAGCTCTGTAAATGTGATCTGTGCATGGTGAATGGGTACACTGAGAATAGTCACCAGATGCCCTGAACCCTAATGCTAATAGTAATGCAGGTACAGCTTATGATTCCTTTTCTCGCCTGTATGGGGTCTAAATTGACAGTAGGAAATGGTAACTTCACACCAATTTGAGCCTTTTAATTAATTCTCTGTAGATGCCAAAAAGCCAGAGGGATACTTGTGCTAATAACCATTCATAACAGCTAAGGTGGTTCTGATCTCTACTGGTAATACAGAGGGAAATAGCTGTGTTACTCTTCACTAGTTCAGTGAGCCATTCAGCCCTCTCTTCAGCTGAGTTCCAAAAAAAAAGAATAATTAAGAAATAAAAGTTGTTACTACAGGTTTAATTAAAGTTCTGAGCTAATTCACAGTGCAACTTTGGGTCCTAACAACAACAGATTAGAGTCTAATTACTGTCATACCAGGTGGCCTGATTTACATCTAATTGCTTCCCTTGAGCCTGACATATGCCTGGAAAGTCAACTCTGTTTCCAGTAGAATATGATTTTATTATAGATAAGAAAAGAACGACAGAACTAAGGACTGCTTGCAGCTTACCTAGCTCTTGTGTCTTGATTGTGCTCTGAAGCTTCCTACCGGAATTTCGAATGACAAAATATATTGACACCTTCTCAAACTCACTCCTTCCAAACTTGCACACAAGTTTTATAGGAAGAGGACCTGGGTAGATAGCTCGAAAATAGATAATGATGAGCAGTGTTTAAATTAAGACAGTAGGAAGAGGGAGGATAGGTGATGCTAAATTTAATGGTGGTTCAAAAATACCTGCTCATATTTGTTACCCAGGACAAAAATCAAATATTCTTGACTGCAAGCATAAAAGGAAGGCTTTCAGCAATACATAAATTAGCTGCAGCATCCTCAGTGCTGGTTTCTTCTGTTAAACAAGCAGGATGGAGTTGTCTCCTGCTTGAACACGTGGAAAGCTTTAATGCACACATCCACATGGGGTTGAAGGGTTATTCTGCAAGAGTCTGGACCTGTAGGAAAGGGTATTAAAGCAGAGAAGAAAGCTTTAGCACTGATCAATAGTACTTGGAAGCACAAGGATGTGTAAGAGCTGAAGGCAACCACTTATTTTCCCCATTATCTAGGATGTTGGGCTTGTATAAAGAACACTAATTTCATGTTTGAGAGTAAGCGTCAGCAATGAGGCAGACTAGGGCTGGACACAAAACACAGTTGTATCAAAAGACACAGTTACATCAAAAGAAAAAAAATGCAGTACTTTAAAGGGCCTTGGACCAAGTCCAAGAGTCCACTGAGCCAGTGGGCTTGTAACATAAGATTTTGCAATAAATGATTAATTATTAGACCTCAAAGAGGCATATTGTGTGAACTAAAAAAAACTCTAACTACTTCACTGGCATCTGTTGATAATTTTGCTGTGGGCAAATCAGGGAAATTCCTTTTTTCTCATCTTTCTTTGGTAGTGCTATTAGCTGGACTTCATAACCTACTCAGGGTTCTGCTCAAGGCAAATGCACTTGTGAACAATTTTTGGCTTGGGATACAGTGAATTTAAGCAGCAAACTTGATACTAATTTTCAAAGAGTCAAAAGATTTCTAATGGTGTATTTTGAAAGAGGGTTTAAAAAAATGACTAAAAGAAGTCAAATGTAATCTTATAGCTGCCACTAAAATGTGACTGTTTAAACTTTTTTTACATTATGGCTAACTAGTAAACAATTATTCCTCAAGATGCAGAGTCTGAGGGCAGACCATGTTTATACCACTTTAAAATCAATGGCAATATGCTGAGCTCCTGTTAGGCCGTCTGAACACAAACATCTTTGTAATAAGCTTCTCTTCTTCCCAACCACATCCTTTCAGATCAGACACATGCTTTAAAACTGTTTCTTTTTTAGCTTGGAGGATGAAAACAGCACATATGCTAAAAATGTAGTGGGTAAAACAGCTGAATAATTACACAAAGAAAAGTTCTTCTTGTCACTTTCCAAAGTTTCTTATTCAGTGCACTATGCAGATGAGAGAAAAAGCTAACAACACAGCACTGCATTGGAACGTATGTGTGCATATACTGTGCTCATATGGAGGTGGAAAAGCCTGGATTCACTCAAAGAAACCCAGTTTGAATCATGTTGTCACAGAGGACCACCCAGTGAGAGCACTGCTTCCTAGGACTGGGAGCCAGGATATCTCAGCACCCCAGCTGGGGGCAGTCCAGCCCCACACATCGCGGACCTCCCTGGGACAAGGCTGAGGCTGGGCTGGGACTGGAAGAGTCTGAGACCCACCTGGCTACACCCACCCCCCTTTCAGGCAGTTGTAGAGAGCAATAAGGTCTTCCCTGAGCCACTTGTTCTCCAGAGCAAACACTCCTGGCTCCCTCGGCTGTTCCTCACAGGACTTGCGCTCCAAACCCTTCACCAGCTCCATTGCCCTTCTCTGGACATGCTCCAGCCCCTCAACGTCCTTCTTGCAGTGAGGGGCGCAGAACTGGACACAGCACTCAAGATGCTTCCTCATGAGTACAGGGGACAATCGTCCTGCTGGCCACACTATTATGGACATAAGCCAGGATGCCATTGGCCATCTCGGCCACCTGGGCATGCTGCTGGCTCATGTTCAGCTGGCTATTGACCAGCACCCCCAGGTCTGTTTCTGCTGGGATACATTCTCTATTCATGCTATTCATGTTAAATAATTTTCTAAGTGGCCTATTCCAGCAAATAGCTTTTTTTTTAATTTTGCTATAGCTTTTTAGAAAAGACAGATCAGCAACCTGTAAAACAAGCTAAAAAAGGGGTAAATTAACATGAAGTCTAAGGAGAGGATCTTAAGGTAAAATAGGTGGGGAGGATGACCAAACATTTTATCCTAGTATTAGTACAAAGAGAACAAATTTAGGAAATGCTTGTGGGTCTCTGTGCTGTCATGGTGAGCCTCTGGCTTTTAGGTCAGGTTGCACGATAAAATAGTGCATCTGCAGCATTGAAGTCAGTTGCAGCAAAAAAAGCTCTCTTTGGTCCTAGAGGTGAAATCACCTCTTCCTGTTAGCTTCTTGCCTTGGAGTTAGTTTTGAAAAGCACATCTTTCAGAGTTCTGAAAAACTGGAAAAAAACCCCAGCCCTTAGAAGCTGAATTAGTGTCACCACAGACGAACTGCCTGAAATATGACCGTCACTGATGTCAGTGGCTAAATGTGTAGGGCTGGATGTTCAGGCAGGGAGTACAGCACAGGGTGCTGGATACCAGAAATATGTGTTCCCATTCCAGCTCTGGATTTTCTGGGAGCTGTTAAACAGGTCACTTGGCTGCCTTCTGGTTTGCATTTTTCATGTTGTTTGACTGGTTAATGCTCATACTCTTGTTTGAACAAGTAATGTATTCCTTTATTGTCACTGCATATTGTTATAGATGATTCACTGAATCATTTTTGTGATAGCTTTTCCTTTGGTTCATCACATTTTCATTCCTTTATCTGATTACAAACTAATTAAAATAAACAGATATTCTTGCTTGTGTCTGTGCAATAACCCTGAATTCAGAAATTGTATTGTATTAGTAATGATCCTTCTTAGTAATACAGTAGCTGACAGGGCTGAAATGATGACAGAAATAATAATGTAAGCAAAATGCAGGTTAATATACTTATTAGCAGGCAATGATTACAAATATGTCTTGCTTGAAATGAAGACAGGTCCCTGATTAGGAATACGGGAAGCACGGACACTTCCTTTTAGATGGGAAATTTCAGCTTAGCACTGATATAATAACTAGCTAAAAACACCCTTGGGTAGGACAAAAATAAGAAATATTATTTTAATGATGTATTTTTATGTGGGATTTTTTTTTCCTTGTTTGTAAAATGCAGCCCCTGGAGCATATGTGGTAACTAGAGAAGGTTAGAGAGAAGCCTGTACCGGGTTTTGGATTGTCTATACAGATATTTCAATGCTTTCCTTTAGTGTTACATGAGAAACCACTTGTTTACATCAAGAGCCATATTCTGAGGCCTGAATACAGAACAATGAAGAATAAGATTAGAAATAATCCCTTGTGGGAATTGAACAGTAAAAATAAACAAAAAATTCCAAATGGGGAAATAGTGTTCTTTCCTTGGAAGGCAGCAGTGGCAGTCAATCACTAACATGTGGGCAGTATTTCCAGGCTGTATAGTACTGTGAAATATTTTCTAGGACCTTCCAGCTGTCATCAGGCACTAGTGGAGAGCCAACAATTCTTTTAATCTTATGTATGTCTTTTTTTTAACAGAAAACACACCATTGTTATATTACCAGACCTGTCTTGCTGTATAATACATCACAGGCTAGCTGGAAATAAAATATTTGCAGGCAAATGCAATATTAAGGAAAGGTGGTCTGTGAAGCCAGACACTGCGATACTGGTGTAATGTGTCTGTCCCTGTGCCAGGTACACACATTTCTAAATGTGCCAGTAGCAGTTGAGGGCTTTGCATCATACATAAAACCCCAGTAGTCTTATAACTTTTAGGCCAATAATTCACCAACATAAAAATTGTGCTTATTTTTTCTTCTTGGATGATTATTCCAAGAGATTTTCTCTAAATTCATTGTCTTTGACATTTGGGTCATATTCTTCATTCTGACATTTTTTTGCTGAGTGTGCATTGCAAGAACATTCCATGTTCTACATTTTTTCATATATTCCTTGTAGGTCATTCTCTTATTGTCATCAGCAATGATGAACAGCTCTAGAATAGGGCTAGAAAAAATTGTGGTGAGAGGATATTGGAGTCTGTACCATGGACTTTAGATGTCTTTAGACTTATTGCAAAAGTTTGTGTTGGTCAGCTGATCTTTTTTTCCTGGCAGTATTTTTATGTCATGCCATACCTCAGATCAAGTACCACACCTGTAAAAATCCCTACATGTATCTATTTTGTTCAACATGAATTTAAGAAAACAGTTTTTGTTTGAAGTTAGCATTTAGTTCTAATGTTAATGAAGATTTATCTGTGATGCACACAGATGAATGCTTTCTATAAATTGGAACTTTAGCAGGTGTGTATAAGCATACCTTCTTGAAATCAATGTTCTTATCCGGATTTAAACTAGTCCAGGGCTATCCATCTCTTCTGATATCTGCCAGCAATTTTTGAAGACTGCTTATTTTAACAGTTGTATTTTCAAAGGTGTGAAGATCTTAAGACAGACGTGTTTAGTACAGCTCGCTTTTGAATATATGGGCAAATAAAGGAACATGTCATGTAAGGAGACAGTTTACTATTTTTAAAGAAATGTAGACAATGTAGATACAGAGTTTTACAGGAGAAGGCTGTCACCAGAATATAGGTACTTCCCTGATTCTGATTGGGTCAGAAAGAAACAATTCCTAAAGTCTTTTCAACTGATGTGATGAAGAAACTGCAGTGAAATTGAAAATGAATTCATGACACTCACTGATATAGATTTCTTTGAATGACACCCTTAACCTCCAAACCCCTTGGCTGTCGAGAGGTTCTTGTGGAATCCTGTCACTCAAGATGGCTTTGCAATGTATCAAATTGGCTATCACTGCTGGACACCAAAAACTTAACAGGAAAAGAGAATTTTTCTGCTGAAGATTGCATGCAGATACTTGATGAGCATTTGAAAGTGCATGCTGAGTTAATACACGGTGCATGTTGTAAAATTCAGACAGCTATAAATTGTCTAAAGCAGGGTAGAAAACTAAGGTTGTCCCTAACTCCCCATTACCAAATCTAACTTGTGTATTTAAGAAACTCCGGCATGTTTTGTATTGCTTTGAAAGCATGGGAAGTGAAAATGGAGTTCTTACCACATTGTTGTATGCTTTGCACACAAACTGAACAAAAAACCCCCCAGAGTGTGTAAACTGCAGAAGTCTTGTCTTCTGAACAATGGGGTACAGGTAGGTAGAGGAAAGGCAGTGGAGCTCTAGCTTCTAGCCCTGCCACTGGTATTTTTATTGTGTGGTAAACGTCATTCAACCGCTCTTAACTCTGTCATATGACCCAGACATGGCCGAGAAAATATGCTAGAATTTTTCTAAAGCCATCCTTTTCTTCAATTTCCCATCAGCAAAACACAGAGAATGCTACATACAGAGCAAAGCATAGTTCAGAGGTTCTGTTAAATGACAAATTCAGTAGCTCTGCTAATATGAATGGTGATATTATCTGAGTTTTCATAATATGCCTCAAATTTTACATTCCAATGAAATGTAATTGGAATTGTCACTGAATTAGAGCAGCATGGTGTCCATAAGACAATATGAACTATGTTGCCAGGAAAAAAAAAATTACAGAGGGGAAAACTCAAGAGGAACTGCACTTAACATCAAGGTCCTGCTTCTTCACTGCATTTCATGATGTAGCTAGCTTTAATTGCACACCTCCTTGTCCTTCAGAATCCTCTGGGAATACTGGCAGGAATCCATGTCTCAATCAATACTGAAATAAAACTGATGGCTTTTGTCACCTCTCATTAAAGCTGCAGACTTACCACTGCCATCAAAACCACATAGGAAAACAAACGGGTTTTTTCTTTAAATATTTAGGCTTTTGTAGTCCTGGTCAGCCATTAAATGAATCACCAATCTCTGAAGATGTTAGATGTTGATTCATGCCTCTGTATAAATGCTTTTTCACCATTCTGGTTGGTGTGGTGGGAGCTAAAATTAAGCAAGAGTTGCAGTTGAACCTTTTGATATCCCTCTATGTGCTCAGGACTGAATGAGTCCTAGCATTAATGAGACACAACTTTTCAACCTTTACCTGCATTAGGAATCCAACAGATGCCCACGGAATCACTGGACAGAGGATCAACATCTTCAGCAATAGCTGTATCAGTGCCTTTGTGTCCACTCAGGATAGAAGGGAAAACAAACACATATATTTAGCTCTTTGAAGTATAAGCATGTTAGATGCTTTGTACTGAGATCTGGCTTCTTTTGGAGTAAACGCTGGATTTTGCAATTTTAAAATTACCACCATTGTCATGTCATCAGTGTATCTTAACATTTTTCTTAACTTCCTACTCTAGTAGCCAACACCAATTCTACTATGCAAGCTGGGACAAGGGGACACTGCATCATTTTGAAGGTTGGGTCAGTCAAAGATAAAATATAAACTCAAACTTCACAGTTTTGATGATTATCAAATCACAATTTGATTTTTCTTGCAAGAGTAGTAACCTGTCCATCTTAGTCCAGTTCAAACACAGACCATTACATTTGGTCTACCAAAAATCTTCTGTGTGTGTCTGGCAGCCTTTTTCACTTCCTGAGCACAAAAACAAGTGTTTGGGATGACTTTCACCGTTGGAAGGCAAGAAACTCTTCAGTACAGTATGTACCACGTGGAATACTATAGTAGCAAATTTAGAGATAGTCACCACATTTATAATTGACAAGATAAGGCTCAATTTATTTACTGGCAATTAGTGTGGCTGGCAAAGCACTCTTATAAAAGGTTGAAATCTCCTTTGTCCTTATAATAAGGGGCAGAAAGGCCAATGTATTTTATAGCTGCTGTAGCTTTATTCCATATCAGGTACACAATTTTCTTTCCTGTAATTGCAAGCAGTAGCAAATGATGACTGTAACACGTTCTGAAGTACATAGACAAGAATAAATCTGAGTAGACAAAAACTCACCAGGAGTTCTTTAATGTTTGTAGAAAATATGAAGGGTAATTTTAAACTGAGATGAAAGTAAGCATGTGAAAAAAATGTTTCTAGTAAAACAGCATTCCTGTCTGCTGTGCCTGAGAGCTGCTTCCACATGGGAGGGGGAGGAAGAAAATGTCACCTACTATATAATTAGAAAAACAGTTGTGAAACAATGGTGATGATGGCATTTCCCTAGGGAATTCTTTCCTGCCTTAAAGGACTTGTAGAAAGTAAACATCAATAAGACACAATAAGTCAAATTAAGATAAAATGCAAGTTTTCCTTTTTCCTGGATCTGCAGCAGCAATTTGGTGTACTGGAGGTGATAACTTCGAGGCTGGCTGGGTGGGAAAGGGCAGCAAATGCAACAAACAATTGTCCTCTCAAATTTACAAGTTTTTATTCTTCAGCCTAGGGCTTGCCAGTCTAGGTTTTCAGTAGTAACCTGGCTATGAATGCCTGCATCTGTTGCGAAATTCCCTTGAGTTATCAGTTATCAGCAACAGTCTGATGATGAACTAGGAGTTTTTTCATGGCACTGAGGGCGTCCTGGGAATGTGTACAGGGCATTAAAAGGTGAAAAATGAGTAATGGGGAGGAAAACTATAGTGTTGCTTGTAGTATGTTTCTTCTTTGCTCTTGTTGACCTTGCACCAGTGAAGCAAAGCACATTCCCATAATCTCTCTGGATGCCCCAAGAGTTGTACTCGGAGAGGTGACCAGGAAATGTTCTGCTGGGAAAACAATCTGAAGCCATACCAGGCTTTATAAATCTGATTTCTAGACCAATTAAAAATACTGCTGTCTTTGATCACCAGCAGTCTGGCGTGAATATGTGAAACATCCTGGCTGAAGATTTCCTAAGCCATCTATTTCTAGTTTCTTTGGTGTTTATTCTGTTTATGATGGATTGCTAGGATTTCTCTGGCCAGTAATAAAAGGATAGGTATTTGATTGTATTTTTGCCCCTGCTCTTCATTATTTGTCTTTCATTTTGGATGCACTGGCTTTTCCTGGAAGTTCAGAGGTGGGGAAAGAGAGATGGGCATGGGACAGATAAGCTGTCCTAAGCTAGTCAGAAAACTCTTACATGACTGCTAATACCCCTGGACCATGCAGGATCTGTGGTTACAGCAAATCTCTTTGGTGGTTAATTGAAAAAAATCCTCCCTTCATATGAAATTAAATAGACATGAATGATTACTTTCTGAGATGGCCCACTCTAGACCTTCAGGAGCATCTGTCAAATATGAGGGTGTTCAGTCTCTCTCATATATTGGTACCTCACTCCATCTGCTCATGTTTCTTTCTGGGGCAACTAGAGAGGAGCGTTTATGTGATATGGACAGCATTCATTTAGCACCTGCTTTTTTCCCATGCCATTTTCCTTTTGCTGATAGACTGATTAGAAATGTTATCTTTTTCATAGATATTTGCCAGCTCAGTGGTGACTTTGAGCAGGTTCCAGGTGGCAGAAAGCATCTTGCTTGCTGCACAGAGACATTGCTGTACAGCAGCATAGTAGCCACATGAGGTATTGATTGAGGATGTCAGAAACAGGCTCTCTGAAGAGCTTTAATGATGCCAAATGCAAGGGTAATTCCTGCTTATCCTGAAGATCGACAGCTTGCACATGGCACCAGCCAAACCTCACTGAATCACCAGGAGAACAGACTTCTGAATGATTGCTCCTAGATGTGTTTTCCTTGGGGCTTTCCTATCCAGAAACCGACTTCAGATCTGTTAAACTGTAAGAAGGATGTGGCTATTGTGTGAAGTGATAACACTCCAGTTTGGAGTACATCTTCTCTCTTTTTCACGGCCACATGTGTTAAACAGCTTTTAAGAGACTCGTCATTCCTTTTCACTGGATTTTATCAGCATCTTTAACAAAATAAGTATGTACTAGTAACTTCTAATGGGTCCCAGAGGAAGCTTTATAGGGGGAACTTTAACCTAGAAAAAAGGTGAAATCCAGGGCAATGTTTAGTCATTGCATGCACTAGGATTGTTTAACTGTTCTGCCTAGTCAAGAGGACATACGTGGGAGCCTTTTACTATGTCTCTATGTATAATATGCAAATGTGAGCTTTATTTTTAAACAGATATATATGAATTATCTTTCTTTATCTCTACAAAAATGTTATGCTCTGCCCAGCTTTGCCCATTGTTTTTCTTATGTTATGACTCTACCCTTCCCTACCTCTCTTTCTCTCCTTCCTAATTCTATTATCCTTTCTTTGCAAAGATTTATTCCTGACAGGTCTGGTTGCATGAGAGCCTGGAAAAGGTTCCTCAAACTCTTCGTAACACAGGTGGTTTGGCACCATTTTTTGGAAGCAAAATCACATAAAGCAGTTGGTCACCAGCTATTAGACTCTACATGTGATACACCTGTGATACCTGTGATACCCTGTCTGGGCTGGCTCACTTGATATAGTAGTCTTTAAAAGGAATAAGGATGACTGATTACACAAATATTTTGTTGCATTCCATAATATCACTTTAGTGCAAGATGGAAATTTTCATACTTAATGATTGTATAAGTATCACTCTTCCAATATTGGTAGAGACTGAGATAAAGAATGATGAACGTTTAATAGGAAAAAAAATTGACTGTTACTCACATCCTCCCTTTTTAGAAAAAGCCCCTTAGAAAAAAAGCAGTTGATTAATTTTCAGTTTACCTTTTCTTTAACGTAACAAACTTCCATTTGAGGTTTAATTGGGACTGTTCTAGCATGCAACAAATAGTGGAAGATAAAAGGGCATAGCAAGAAAAAATATTCAAAGTGAATAATTTAAGATCACATCCATAATTAATGGCATTTGGAAAGCTTCCTCTAGTGCTCTAATCATATCTCAAAATGTGCTAATTAGAGCAGTTTGGTACAAAACAGTGTATGCAGGTGTTGAACAGCTTTTTTCTGTTCTTTTTTTCAGAAATGTAGCAGTAACTGGTTCTCCTGGCATTAGCACTCACATTTAATAAATGTTTCACCATTTAACATATATTTGACAGCTGAAGACTGTGCACATAACTATTACCTTGTTAGAATAGATTTGATCAAGAATGCAGAACAAAATCAGATATTTTTAGTACAGCAGCTTAAGCTTGTAGTAAACGGTGAAGCATCCTATAATGTTCTTTGGGGCTATAACTAGCAAAGACTTGAAGCTGAAAGAAAAAATTGTCTTGAAAGGAAAAAGTATCTACATTCATCTACACGAAATTAATGTTATCTCAAAGCAGTTCTGATACTTCAGAGAAGCTAATCATTTGCTTACTGCTTGCACTGTATTTAAGTGTTGTTATCTTTTGGTGGAGAAGGATTTTGCTGCTCAGTTTTTCCATTTATCTTGGAAATCAATGACAACTGACATCACAGGTCCCTCTCTCTAACCCCTCTCCAAAATTAATCAATTTGATCCAGAAAGAAACGAGCTGTGCATTCAGGTCTCTGTGTGTATACATTTTGGCTTGTATTACTGCTCTGCCAGAATGAAACAGGAAAACCTGAGTAGATGCTTAATGCCCAATTTACTCAGAATGCTCCTGACAGCTCTGCATTACTGAAACAGGAGCTGGTTCTTCGGCAGTGTCCAACAAGCAGGTGCAAGAACACTGACAAATAAATAAGTCTGAAGTGCACATATTGCATTTGAAATGAATGTATCATGACTCTGCAGGATTTGTTTTATGCAATTATTCTAATAAAACATTTTATTTTATTGAGGTTCTACAAAATTTCACAGAATGAAACAAATAGTTCCATAACCATGTATTATTAATAACTTATTTCCCTTAAAGTTGGAAGCAGAGCTATTCTATTACATGTTGCAGATTCATTTTAAGATACTTTATTGGAGAGCCTGCAGTCTGAAATATTAATCTTGTGAAATTGAACACATGGGTTTAAACCTAAGATACATCCTATTTTTCATGAGGCTCAGCAGTATCTAGTTCCATTTTTCCCAAGCAATCTGTAGACTTACTGCTGTGTGTGAATTAGCTCTATTTCTATGCTGTGTTCTCCTTGTTCCTATCCATTAGCATTCAACCCTCTTCTGTCTTCTGCAGCTAGATGAATTATTCCCTGAGAACAATTCATTTGACAGTGAAATTTGCCCTTTTTGCATTTGTTATTTCTCCATGAACTCATCACAATTTGCATTAATTAGTTTATTATTTGAAATTGTTTGATGAATAGTTTGTTTCAACCCATTTCACTCGTGTAGTTAATATTAATTTGAGTGTTTCATCCCAGTGATTTACCATTCAAACTGTGTCCTATTATATCATATGGTGATTGTTCCTGCTTCTGCTCTGGATGACACAACTGGAGTCAATCAAAACCAGAAATATGGTTCATGAAAAGTTTTCAAGGAAAAGTTTAGTTCTATTCTCTTACTATTTTCCGTAATTATTGTTATTCCTGAGTAAACCCTCTACATTGTTACTTTTGTATTTTTCTCTCTTTCCCAGTTTCAAAACTGAAAAAAAGGGATTTAAAGCCTTAAAGTCTCTTTTTATTTCTTTTTTTAATATTTATTTAAAAAAAATTATTTATTATAATTTTATTTTTCCATATTTAAGGAGATCGAATTAAATAAATTTGGCGTTTATTTTCTTCAATAAGAAAGCATTTTTTCAGTTGAAGACAATTCTTCCTGAAAACATGCTCTTTACAAAAAAAATATTTTTGACTAGTCCAAGTTACACGTTTTCTAAACAGCTTCTGCTTTCCCATGAGATATGATTCACCAATTAAAAAACATACTTTGCCATATTAAATAAAATTTTAATGGCATTCAAATGTTCTTCCACTTCCTCCTTTGTCTGAGAAAAAAAAATATACCATTAGGAAAACTAGAAATATGTGCACAAAAAAGTAAAATAAAGTTTCAGCATCTCCAAGAATGACCACAAATGCTTTCTTTCTGCTCTTTGGGGAGTTCTGGTCTCTTGCTCCAAACTTCAAGTAACCTTTGGAGTAGAATCACCTCGTTTCTGCTAAAATAGGTATTATATCTCAGTACAGATGCAGTCTGAAAAACATCATCTCAGGTTGCACAGAAAGCTATGGAGTTCATCTATACTCACAAATATTTACCACACCAAAAGAAGCGGAATGCTGTAGTAATATATTGGGGATTAGGGTAATAATGAAATCCCCCACATTTTAATGTTGTTCATAAAGGGTGTTCAAAACCAGAAGCTGAGTACTGTTCTTTGAAAAAAGGAAAAGATTGGGTAACGGACTTCCTTAAATGTGGATTATTTTTTTTAAACAAATCTCGGAAAAAATGGGAATGTTCCAGTATATAATTATATGTATTCCAATCCTAATCACTTAAAGGGTTCAGCAAATTTGACTGAGAAACCATGGAATGTCTACTCCTGGCAAAATCAAGGGAAGGCGGTGATGGGACACAAATGGGAAAGCAGAAGGAAATGGCGGTATAATTAATGCCATGAGCATGCTTTTATAGCAGATAGATTCTGTCAGGCAGAGAGTTCAGTTTTTGAGATCTTGGATGTGTTCAATGAATGTTTCTCTATGGTATAATACATCCAAGGCATTTTTGAGACAGGTAATATACTGACACAGTGTTCTGATGAGAAAATTACCACTAAACAAAATGAAGAGAGCCCACAGAAGCAGGGGAAGGACTAAGCAAGAATAAATTTAAAGTTCGAGTCACAGCCCTAAAAATCTGTTTCTGGGCAGAGGCTGCCATTGTTTATTCTTGATTAAGTCTAATCTAGGAGGACTGCACTTGTAAATACCACATTTGTATTTCTGATGAGACAGAATCAGTAAATGAATAACAATGATAAATTGCATATGGGAAATAGAGGCTGCTCTGGACCATTTGCAGAAGTAAACAAATGTGTTTGTGTCCTTATCCTACACAGCTGTATTGCCAGGTATGCAGAAAGTGTGTCAGCCTTAGGAAAATGGAGCTTCATCCTTGCAATTAATGACTGAAGAGCACCAGAGCAGTGAAACAACACCAGAGCATTGAACATGAGTGGGCATTCTGATGTAGCTAAGGCTCAAAACACCTTCTGAAGAACTGATTGGGAAATATCACATATGAACAAGGAAGTACTACTTTTTCGGTTGTCATGGCATGGAAAAGGGCTAGCATGTTTCTTTCTAGCTGTTTCAATTGCTTAAGTGAGAGTTATAACTGCTGTTATGAGTCATGATCCTCTGGCACTAATGATATGCTCTTGTTTTGAGTTCTAATAGTCATTCTTCAAAAAAAAATTCTGAAGGATTGAAAAGGATTGAGAAAAGAATAATAGAAAAATATATTATTGTAGGGAAAAACTGAGAAAATTTTATCTGTTTAGTGCACCAAAGTGAAAATTAAGAGGTGATCGTGGGAAGAGATGGCTTATTGTAGGTGGTATTTCTGTCAGAAAGATGAATCCATGAGATTCAGGATCTTGAAGCTAGACTTAGGTAAATTAAAAGAGAGCAATTAAACAGTGGAACAACTTTCCCCCAGTTATGATGGGTTCTCTGTCACTGGCAGTTTCTAAATCAAGCTTCAATGTCTTTATAAAAGATATCTAAATGCTCAAAATCAGATAAAACTCCCAAGAAGTCATTTACATGAGATTTTTGGCCTACTGTATGAAGGAGGAGAGGAAAAAGATCTCCAGCCTTAAAATAGGTCCATGGGACTTTCATTTGTAGTTTACAAATGCTATTGAAGTCTTCAAATCATTTTGACATATGTGTAAAAAATGCACTACCGTTCCTTGTTACTACAGGGAATTTGAACTGAATCTCAGAAAATTATAGATGTGATCATGTCTCTAAACACTTAACATGGAGATCTGTTGGCAAAGCACTTACACATCGAGCCTTTCTGGAGCATCAACAAGTCAAAGAACCTGAGTGATGACAGCCACAATCTAAACAGTTTTATCAGTGTATGCAATATTTTCTGAGAACTGTGGACCTCATGGAAGTCTTTTCTTGTCAGCAGTGAGGCAGGCAGCATTGCCTTGCTGAAGGAGTTCTGTCTTCATGGTGGATATTTCTGTGCTGAAACGCCACAGTGGGATATTGTCTGTATGGATGAGAAAATACAGTTGCTTCTGATAAAAGTAATGGCTCAACACTGCATGCTGCTTTGTCATAAACCTCTTTGGCTAATGTATTTTTCTCCTGGTCTGGGGTTTAACATTTTAACATGTTTCTGAAAGTGTGCATTGAAAATGTTGATAGAAAACAAGAAGTCCAGCATCCAAGCACCAGTATATTTAGGGATGACTGGCAAATACCCAGGAACATTCCCTGAAATCTCTCTTTCGTAATTCAGAGCAGAAATCTGTCTGTGTTCAGAAAAAAAGAGAATGGGCAAGCCTATCTGTGCCAGCAGGCATCAGAAATGCTTGCTTCATCTCCATTTCTCAGACCTGTCAGAACCAGCAAAAAAAGGAGGAAAGGGGTGTTACCAGCTAACATGGCTTTCTGGAGTATCATTGTGTGTGAGGTATCCAAGTAATGGCCCCTGAGGGGTAGTATGAAATCTAGGCAGGAAATCACCTTGGGTTTGGCCATTAATCCCTGGCATTTCTTTAGCTTTTGTGAATGTAAAAACAGGAAACAAGCAGCAGAATAAGTGAGGTAAAGTGATAAACTGCAACTACTTCTCATGGCAGAAAAAGCCAGAACCACTTTTACCCAATTTCTGCCTTGACTGTGGTGTCTACAGCTATGATACTCTTCTTTTTGCATTGTTCCTTTAATTAAAAGAAACCTCCCTGCCTCTCTGGGGCACATCCCTGAGGAGAGATTGGTTTTGGATGAGAAGCATATTTTGCTCTTTCATCCTTTTCAAAACCCAGAGTTTATTTTCTTTCTGTTTGTCAATCAGCATGAAAAAGCTTTTTTAGCTCTTAGTGCACCGGAAACAAATATGAAAAAAGGCAGTTTAAATGTGGGGGAATGCAATGCTGATGTAAAGCTGCAGCAGATGTACAGCTTAATTAGATGTTAATGAATAGACAGATGCATATAAGTGAACAGCTCTGAGGTGTGGAAGGAAGCAGAAACATGGGGCAGTAAACACTTTGATGTTCCCTGGGTAAAGGTACATTTCAAAATTACTCTGCTTGCTGCTGTTTCTTGTATCCAGCCTGGATTTTCCTATCACTGTGTGGCAGCAAATCATTTTGTTTCTTGCCGGTACAGTGAGGGAAACTGAAACACAAGCTTTCCTTCCCACAGCCATGCTTTGGATTGCTTCAGTTCTCCCACTCCTGGGAAGAGTTTGCAAACCTGAGGTGGCAGAGATCCATGTGGGAAAATTTTTGGCAAATCTTTGGTGTCAGAATCGTGTCAGAAGAAATTTAAGGGGATAGCTGAAGAAAATAGAATGTCCTCTGGACTTGAAAGGAACAGTTGAAAAGTACAAGCAGAAATAAGCAGGGTACAATACAAGATGCAGAGACAGGAAGAACAAGAAATTATTTCAGGTAGTGAGATCACAAATCCCCTTCGACCATACAGACAAATTAATTTGCAGAGGGGCTAACCAAAACCACCATAAATACACAAGACAAATCCACCTGTGAAACAGGGTTAGGGAGGTGTGTACAAAAGAAAACCAAATACTATCAGTTAAAAACAGCAAAGAAATAAATAACATGGTAATGAAAATGCTGGTAGGTTAAACACTTGCTGTGCTGCTTGTTGAGAGGAATACTTATATTATTCAGTGCATATAAATCTCCTTGGATGTATTTTTTGAGGGTAGTTTAATATGTAAAATGAGGGCATTTTCATTGTCTGTTCTCAGTGCAGCATTACAAATCTTATTTATCGATTAAAAGGAGCTACAGGCTCTGCAGTATTCCCTGCTAAAGGCCTTTTCTTTCCTGGAGTTTATGTAACTGATGAAGGCCACAGGTCTGACGCATCTCCAGCCCCTGTAGAAAATATGTAACCTCCCAAGGCCAAGGCAGTGAGAGCAGTCCCAGAGGAGAGGTTAGCAGAGGAGAGGGAGATGTGAATGGGGACACAAAGCTTTTCTTCATAAAGAATTGAGGTGTGTTTTGGGAGGCTGTGTTCCCTCTTCTCAGATGTGCAATAGGAGGCATTGTGTGCACCCTTCACAGTCTGCAGCCATGGACCTCACTGCTGAGGAAGGATCCAGAGACTGAAGTCCAGTCTCGGATGGGGATTGCAGGCAGAGAGGGCTCTTCATCCTGTACTTCTAGGGATGCATGCTAATCATGTACGAGTATTCTTTGTACATTGATTTCTTTGGAAATATATGTGGATTAGCTTCTGTGGAAATGTGATCTAATTGAGCTCTAAGTATTTGGACTAATGGTCTGACTACCATTCTGTGTGTCTGCCTGCCTGCTTTTCTATCTGCCTTTTGATCTATCTACAATCTTTTTCGTCTCTCTGCGAAAGTGGAACTCCCCTTCTTAACAGCCCCTCTGTTTGAAGCCACTATAACTTCAGTATGTCAAAGTAGTTTTATTCCTGATAATAATTTTTTTTGTACTTTACAGTGCTTGAATGTCTCAGTGCCCTTTTTGAAACCCATTATCTCCAATGCACCTTTCTTTGCCCCTTCCATTTCATTAGCACCTGCCTATGGTACCAGTAATTATTCGCTAATTTTGGAGCAGGGAGTACCTCTGCATATTCTGAGGCAAATTTTTTCATGGGTCAGAGGAAGATCCTGGATCTAGTGCAAGATATTTATACCTGGTATATACACACCTGCCTTCCTCACCCCTGCCTGCCCATGGTGCAGATGCTCATATCCTACCTCTCACAAATACTGGCTTGCTGTAGGGCTGGCTCAGCGTGGAAGTTGAAGGGCAGTGTTAGGTGGTGGAGGGATGAGGACACATGCAAGATGCTGATTGAAGGCCTAAACTGGAGCTACACAGGATTTTGAGGCACATTAGTGTTTTACTGAAGTAAAAATGTCAGGTTGGATGGTCTATCAGATGGATCACTCTTGGACATGACAAATATGTCACAGTAAACAGATTGCATATAAGAGGAGCATAGCTGATGTCCTTAGCTAAAATATTTACATAGTGTTCATGTTGTATGTATTTTCATACCTAACCTTGTTCATGTACAACCTCCTAAGAACTATTAATGAGTCAAAAAAGTTTACTAGAGCCTACATTTCTACATTACTACATTCTTCTTTGTAAACACTACGTCTTTTTTTTTTTTTTTAATCATCTATTTATGCCTGCTACTTGGTATTCTTTTTATTGGTTTGTTAGACATATTGAAGACTGCCAGTTCATAGAAATGATGTGGCAAAAGCAAGTTGTTTGAGGAGCAGGTGAGGGAGTTGGGATTCTTTAGCCTGGAGAAGAGAGAGGAGAAGAGGAGGCTCTTCATTATCTACAACTACCTGGAAGGAGGCTGTAGCCAGGTGGGGATCGGCCTCTTTGCCTAGACAACCAGCTGATATGACAAGAGGACACAGCCTCAGGCTGCACCAGGAGAGTTTCAGGTTGGATGTCAGGAGGAATTTCTTCACAGAAGGGATAGTTAAACATTGGAATTGGCTGCCCAGGGAGGTGGTGGAGTCACTGTCCCTGCAGGTGTTTAAGAAAAGACTGGACCTGGCTCGTAGTGCCCTGTTCTAGTTGACAAGCTGGTGATCAGTCAAAACTTGGACTTGATCTCAAAGATCTTTTCCAACCTAATTGATTCTGTGGCTGTGATTCTGTGTAAAGGGCAGGAATTCCAATGTATCAGTTACTGCCAAGCAAGCTGAGTCATTCATGTTTATTAATTCTGCTGATTCTGTTATTATCACTCATTTTTCAGCAGATTGCGGAAAAAAATAATCTACTCTGCTGTACAAAGTAGGTAATATGTAACAAAAAGACACTGTTTAAAATAAATCTTTCAGATCTTTTTCATCCTTTGGTCTTTTATCAGATGTGTAGGCAAGAAACCAAGAGATAAGCATCAAGTTAATTTATTGCTGTATCATTTTTCCTCCTCCCTTTTTTCCAGACTTTGCACATCTGATTCATGCCTACTGCTAAGGAGGTATTGTTATTGTCTTATGGGAGAAGCAGAGTGAGAACTGTAGAAGTAATGCATTTTGCCTGTAAGGGAAATAAAATCCATAACAATTTAAAGAAACTGCCAGAGAAAAAGAAGAAGCTGGGATCCTTCTAGGAACCTCATATTCAGCCAGGAGCATTTGTGTTCTATTTAAAAATGCAGAAGGAGCATTGACATCTAGTGTTTGTTCCAGTATTTTACTAAAGAGATTTAATGGTCCACAATTCAATTTGAAGTGAAAGTATCCCCCCCAAATGACTCTTTATAAAGTCTTTTGGAGACCAAAGTCAATATCTATGGGCCTTTGGAGATGCAGCAATTGATTACCTGTCCAAGTCAATGAGCATTAAAACCCAAAGAGATTCAGAAATGCACTTCACTGTTGCAAAACCTCACCTCTGATACCACTGATGCACAATGACTGGTCTATGCTGAAGTTCAGTATATAAATAAAACAGCTTGTTCTGAGACCTAATTGTAATTTTGTAACATCCACAAAACTATAAGTTAACACCTTCTGCTGTAATGCTGGTATGCCTGGATGTATGCCTTGAGTACATTCTTGGTGCAGGATGAACATAAAGTATATCAGATTTCGGAGCCACTTCTTCCTTTGTCTGCTAACACTGTCACCCTTTGTCCCCTCAGCTTGTGGAATAACATCCCCTTATCTTCTCAAAGCTCCTTTCAACCCAGAGACCTCTTCTAGCAGTACATAAGAATCGCTTCATCCCATCTAAAATGAAGTGAATTGAGCAATTACTTTATGATTCTTAGAAAAGCAGGAGCTGTTTAAGAGAGCCAACAGTTTGTGACTGAAAAGGAGGGAGAACTGAGTTTCCAACGGTAGCTGCATATGACAAATAAACTGTGAGTGACAGAAACTGAGACTCAGTAGAGGAAGTAGTTGATTCAAGCTTTTGGAAAATAAAAACACTTCTTTGGGGAAACGCCTAACTTCATGAGTTTAAGATCTAGCTTTTACAACTTACCTGAAACACATCATTTGTCTACACTAAATTGGGGATTACTGAGCTAACTGAACTGGAAGTGGGTAATTTCTTGGAAATCTGATGTCATGACTTTAATTTCATTCCCTTTTCTGCTGATCTGTTCTGATGATAAGAAAGATTTCACTGGAGGGGAACTCAATAGGTCTTTTAATTATGAACTTCCATTCAGTATGTGTTGTACCTTACCTAAATGTGCTCACCATTCCCGAGAGGCATTTGACTGACCGTTTCCTATTAAAATCCCATAGATGATGGAGATTCCACAGTCCTGGATGACAATATGTTAGATGTCCAAACGAGATTTTCCTATCACGTTTCCTTCTGTAATTTCATACCTGCAATGTGTATGAACTGTGTGGCATGCGCCAATGAACGTCACACCTATAGAATGTCCTGTCCATGAAAGCATGTGAGCTGCACTGTTTCCCAAATCACACTTTCACAGTCCTGTGTTTCAGAGAGGTGTCAGGCTTTCTGCACAGTACTGGCCATTATTCAACTGCTTCTGGTTTATACTTAGCTCTTAACAATAATAAGCATATGCCAGAAACTGCTCTTGTTTCTTGGAAGATCTAGCTGAGTTATGGTTGTTTCTATAAGAGGAATAATAATACGAGGAAATAGGTATTGTAAAGGCTAACTTCAATATAAAAACAGACAGTATTTTGTTTTAGTGAGAGAAAAACCCAGGTAACTTTGTAGTGCAGCAGCTTGAGTTTGGAAATGTTCTAAAGTGTGTAGCTGAGATCCTGCCCGTCTTTTAAGAAAGGTAACAAGTACAGTCTGGGTTATAGGCTAATCAGCTGGCCTTCGCCTTCCAAAAAGCTGTTGACCATATCCTGATGGGAGCTGTTTCTGGGCACATAAAGTACCAGAAAGTAATTTGAAGAAGCCAGGATGGATTTACCAGGCTCAAATTTGAGCCTTCTAGGGTGGAATGACTGATGTTGTGGATGAAGGGAGAGGAGTTTGTTTGCAGAATGTCATTTATCACAGCTTTCTACGCATTGTTCCATAGCATCCTGATAGCCAAACTGGAGATACATAGACTAAGAGGTGTTCTACGAGGCAGTTGATGAGATATGATTTAGAAATGCATGTGGAAAAGTGCATGAAATACACATGAAAGTATTAAATGTGACATACTGCCTTTCTCACAAGGGATTACTAACATTTGTCCTTTGTTTTCTGTCTACTATGTCAGAGAAATGTTGTGAATTTAAGGACAGATAAGGGCTTTGTTTTATTAGAATAATCGCTTGATTACTAGTATGAAAGTAAGTTAAAGAAGAATATATGTTGATTTTATTCTTGAAATATATGATATTCCTATTGGATTTGTTACATTTCTTGCATTCAAAGAGTTGTTTATTGCTTTTCTTTTTAGTTACTTTTTGATGAGATAATCAACAAATATTTCAGAAGTAGACTTACACTTATGATTTGAGATATTAAATAGCAGCAGCAATCCAGCTTCACAAATCCCTTTTTTATGAAGATAAAATCATAGATACAGAAGACTTTTTCTTTCTTTAATTAAATACATGAATTTTAAAAATGCTGAAAAGTAACAGTGAGAGAAAGAAATGCAGTGCTTCAGAAATATATTTTGAGGATTTTTTTCTTGGATTGTTGTTTCTTATCTTTCCCAGACACTTCATGCATGAACTCTGTTGTATTCCAGAGTGAGCTCTGCTTGAAGGTTTCAAGAGCTAAGCCAGCCAGTCCCTTCATGCTGATTCCTCCATCTTTTTTAAACCAAGAAATTAAAAAAAAAAATCCAGATCCATTTTTGCACATCCTCATTGAGTAGTTAACTAATTCAGTTAAATACATATTGAACTTTAAATACAGTCATAATCACACTGATTCATTATGATTATTCTTATGCCTAAGAGAGAGATAAACAGGACTAAATATATTGCTAAATCAGGTGTGTCTTCTGTCACAAAGTTTTAAGCTGCTGTTTCAGTTGGGAGAACTTTGGAAATCGCAGTGTCCCAGAAATACTTAATATTACTGTACACATAGTGGGTCGGCCCACTGGAATTTTACTGATTCAACAACAACTGAAGACTTTTAATAGGCAAAAGAAGGAGGTCAGCCATCTCCAAACTCTTTGGTTGTTCATCACTTCTTACTGCTCAATGAAAAGTGTATGTCTTATTTCAGTTTTGGCAGTTAGTCTAGCACAAAGAAAATGAGTGGGTTTTTTTTTTTAGAGTAGAAATAACTTCAAAAATATTTTTATTTATTTAGTATTTTGATGTGGGACAGGGAAAGTTCATTATCAAATTAGGCCTTCAGTCTTATCATCTGATGACATTTATCTTCTCTAGACACAGTCAGAATTTTTAATATGAAACTATTTGTTCATGGTGGGGAGATAGCAGGTGGCAGTGAAAATTAAATGAGGTTTACTTTGGGTAGTATTTCAAGCACAGAAGATGAAATTCAATTGAAGAATAAAAACTTTAACTTATTATGTGACCACCATGGGACAGGTGTTTTCCTCTGTTTTGTTTTGTTTTGTTTTGTTTGTTGAGGAAAAGGAATGCTAACTACTTGTCATTACATTTATGGTTAATCAGCCAAACCTTTGTCTTTGGGAAGCACATAAAGATAGTGGGAAGCTGATGTAAGGTTTGCTTGTGCAGTATCCCAGTACTCTGAGCACTGGGATCTTGCTTGAAGAAGTACACAAACATCCCAGTTCTTATTAAAAGTGTCCAGGAGGGGAAGATGGCACCTTATAACAAAATGCCGAAACTGGAGAAAGATGAGGAAAGCACAGCTAATGCAAACCAGAAACCAAACTCTGATAGCTGTTTGCTACAGGCGGAGAACTTCCCATTCAAATCACTGTGGATAACTTTACCTCAGCTCTGAGCTGTTGATAGTTAAGCAGAACAAACTGCCTTCAGTAAAAGATTAAATATTGGATTACATCTAGATATGAAGATTATTGCAATGATATCAGGATCACTGTGTACATTAACTCATGCTGCTGGCCAGTGTTTGCACAGTAGTCAGGCTTCTCCCTCACCAGCTTCACAGCTTTAAATCTCTCTTATCCTTAGCCTTCCTCAAAATTCCTACTTAAATATATAACATGTAATTCTGGAAAGCATTTTGAAATACAAAATTAAGCTGAAATTATGCAAATCAATTAAAATTAAAGATCCCTGTCATTTTGAAAAGCTAGTAATTAAGGTTTTTTCTTCTTTTTTCTCCTCCAGGCTTTGAAATTCTGTGCAAAAGTTTCAGTCAGTGGGGATCCAAGGGCTTTCAGGCAAACAGAAATTCTTGGGAAGGAGCACTTAATGGAGTTTCCTTCTCCATCCTCCTGTCCCATCCCAGAAGAGACAGACGCATTCAGAACTGCATTCATCAGCTGTGGAATGAAACTAGTGGTGGTAGTTAACTGTCCTAGAGCTGTAGGAGAAGAGTGGTACCGTTCTCCTTGCTGCAGGATGTGGCTATGTTTCACTCACCTGAGAGACTGAGACCCTGGAAGTTTTATGAAAGCCAAAAATATTTTGCTACGATGACAACTTCTGAAAGAAGAAAAAGTTAAATATTCTCACAAGTATGTCAAAAACAGTTTGCGTGTCTCCAAGAAGAGTTAAGGAGTGATTTTTATTGATTTTTCTGTTCTATGTATGCTTGTTTACTCATGCTCTTTCTCTGAAGAGATCAATGTAGACTTTTAACAAGGTGAACTTTGAAGTAGAAATCAAAAATTATTTTCTACAGTACTTCAGAAAGGAAAAAAAAAGAAACTCCAATATGTATGGAGAAATGACAAGTCACAGTTGTCTAAAGCCTTAGGAGTTTGAGGGCTAAGTCTAGTTTGCATGTGAAAAATTTTCACAAACCTGTGATTAGAGAACTACAAATTATTTAAGGTGGCAAGAATGTCAGCACCATTACTGTCATGAGAAGTAAATGTCTGCATATCCAGTTTGGGGATATAGTCAAGCTGCAAAGTCTTCTAAACAGAATCAAGAATTTAATAAAGTTACTGATTCAGGATGGAGCCTAACTTACAGGTTTGGTAGCTTTATTCCATCTCTATTTTCACAATTTGTTGCTTATTCAAAAATCTGTCTGTATTCACATGATGTCCTTTTCACTGTGAAGTCTGAGTGTTTCATAAGAGTGTGTCAGTCTCAGTTTATTCTTCTTAATGTCCAATCACATCTGCTGAATTCTCTCATATTTGTTTCTTCTGTTCCTTCACAGTCTATTAGATATTATTTTCTCCCTCTCTTTGTCAGCTCTTATGTTTGGGATTATTCTGATCTTATAGTGCCTCAGTCCCAGATTTTTTAAAGGCACGCATTGAGGTTTTCATTCATAATGTGTTCTTAGTCTTCCTGGTCCCTCCTTCATGAGGCCAGACCTGGGTGTTGACACCTTCACTGTAAATTACATCTGTTAAAGCTGGGTATCAATGCTCTGTCAAATGAACAATTGTTTCCTGGAAAGGAATTTATCCTGGACTACTGCATTTGAAGGTTTTGGGAGGGCCATGGCTTTCTGTAATACTTTTTATCATAAATCACCTTTCTTTTTTCTAGTACTCTTTTTTTACCTCTGGTCACTAGGTATTTATTTAACTGGAAATCAAATCAGATTCTGCCTGCTCTCTGTTGGCTGCCTCACAAAAGCAACTCTGTCAAAATTCATTTGGCAACCCAAACTGTCCCCTATGTGGTCATCATCAGAACTACTCAAATTTGTTTTTAAGCCTGCAAAATGAAAACATGAAAGATATTACTTTTTTTTAAAAAAACCCAGTCATTATCTTGGAGCTGGTTTCTAGTCTTAAACCCCTCCTAACTCACATACATAGAAAACATGTTGTTCCACTGAAAACTCACGTACTTAGTGCACTGTGTGTGTTGTATAGGTAACCAGATTTAAATGGAAAACATCAATTACTTGATCAATCCACAGAAGACTTTAATAAATCCAGGTCATCTGGGTTCAGCTCTGACTTGGCAATAGATTTAATTTTGTGCCTTGGATGATTCCCTTACTTTGTCAACTTCTACTCCTCTGCAAGAGAGTTTTGTTGCCAAAGGTTTGCTACCTTCCCAGGGCATTGTAAACAAAAACCACCACTGAAAATGAGACTTTGAGGTATTTCTGTGAGCAGTCACTATCTAATTAGGCAGATAGGTGAAGTTAATAATAATTTGTAGATACAATCAATGGCATACTGATATTTCTAGAGATCTCAGTGCCTGTAATCTAACATAGCTCATAAAAAAAGATTAAAGTCCCACAGTGAATCATGGAGAGCCTGTGCTTCTTTATTGTGCTTATTTCTAAGAGTCATCCTCCTCATCACTGCTTGATTCAAAAGAAAAATTGGCACACATGGTGGCTGGTTCAGATAAAGGTATGCTAATCACTGACTGGTTTCAGTTTATAAAGGCTGTTAAAAATTTCATCCCTGGTATGTGGCTTTGGAAATGAAGATGATTTAATTGCAGGTGGGACACAGAAACTCTAATGAAAGAAAACCACATTCCTAGGGAACAAAGGACAAGTTACAAAGGGGTTTTTTGCTTTTATCCAATGGAATATGAGGTCATAGTTAGGAGCAAGATGGCTCCCAGAGATAGGTGTCTGCAGTAATATATTGGGGGCTTATCAGACTGCCAAGCTGCAGCACTGGGGATTTTTGAAGTGAATGTATGGTTAGGATACTTGTCCAAATGCTGTGTGAGAAAGCAAGCCCTTGATGAATAAACCCAGTACAATTTTAAGTGAAATAAATCTAGTTCTGGTTAGAAGCTAGAACTTCAGGTTTTGCCTATGAACACTGCTCTCATATTCTTTTGATGAGGACTAGGACAGGAACATCTAAAAATTGTGGAGTAAGATGAGGGGTAAAAGGGCAAAATATCCCTTGAGGATGGAACTTCTAATATGTCTTGGGTTTCTGTCTTTTTAAGATGGGGATGGTTTCTTACACTTTTAAAGCACATTGGCAACAGAAATGAAACACTACTACTTTTATGATTAATGCTACAAAGATCCATTAAGAAACAGGCGAAAGTGACAATCTTAGTCTCCTACTTAAAAATTGTGTGCAAATGCTACCGTGCCTGTACATATGCAAATAAATATTATCATGGGCTGATTTGCAGTTTATTGCATGGAAAAAGCTAACACAAAAATGTTATTTACATTTACTAAACTTTATTCAGAGAGATAAGAAAGTTCTTATTTCACCCTTGACTGAGAGAAGCTTTTTATTCAATCAGCCTCGCTGATTTTATGCTGAAATTCCACAGGCCAGTTGTATCCTCAGCAGACATCAGCCTGACCTGCTCCATTGCATCCCCAAAGCGCTGTCAAACTGATGGCTGTTACTGAATTTCTGAAAAATTCAAAAATATGCTCCTGGACATTATTGTGATTTATGTGAGCTGTGCTTTCTAATCCCTGTCTAATCCCAGATGAGAAGTTGCTCTTTCCAAGGTATGTGTCCCTTACGTCACATTGTGTCTGGGAGCCGTCTGCTGTTGACGGTGGGGATGCCCAGTTGACACTTTTACATTTCCACTTTAAAAAGACAACATCAGCCAGTGATTTCACCTGAGTTTTCTTTCCTGTTTTTCATGTCAGCTGTGGCCTTCTCCATTTCACCTCAGCATGCCTTTCTGTCTAGCTGCTTTTAAATGGGCATAAAGATACTGGCTGTGCTCATAGAACACATTCAGTGCTACAGATGAAAAATGTTTTGTTGCTTTCTAAGTGGGTATTTTGCAATTGTCTGCTTTTTGTTTCACATTTTCATCTCTAATAGGTGAACATGATTTCTGATTTTATCTTTGTATCTTCCTTTTAATTGTGGAGAACCTCTTTCACTCAGTAAATAATTTCCTGCTCTTCAAGAGATGGGAATGATGAGTGTGTTAGTGCACCTGAGACTAAATTTGGGCGTGCATGCATCTGAAAAAAAGCTGTGAGTGCTTACAGCACCAGACTTGAAGCAATATGCTTTAAACCTCTTCCACAAACTAAACCAGCTTCAAGGAAGAGAGGGAGGAAGGGTGAAACCTTATTTTAAGGTGACATTCTTTATGTGTGCACCTGTAAACACATCTGCACATGGAACTGCTCAGAAGCCATTTCTGTAACTGTACAAGCTTTGCTTACCTTGTAGCCAGGAAGATCAACACTTGAACTTTAATTTATGATACTCTTTGAGATAGTATCACTACTGAGGCCTTAATTTTATGGCAATTTAGAACATTTTTCTAAAAAGTCGCATTTTCTGGTTGCATTTACACAGTCTTTAAATTAACCACATTGCAGGGGAAAAAAAAAAAAGACAAAAGACTTTCCAAAATGACAGGCTGCTAAATCAGTCACTTCAACAATTAGGAAATTATAAAATTTAACTTTTTCAAAGGTGTGTTACTTACCCAGAGCCAGATGAATTTTCTTTGGGGTGACAAAAAGCCCATTCTATAGTAATTCAAAACTGTGGATTTTTAAGTTTTATTCCAAATCAAGGGCTAGAAATGGAACTTTTTCTGAAAGCTTATGAGAAATTACCAACATATTTTAACTAGTGTTTTAGAATAATTCTCTGCTGAAATAATTAAAGTGTAAACTGTGATCCACATAGAAAATTCAGACTGTAGTCAAAGTAAAAAATTAGTGTTCAAACACTGAACAGTTCTTTCTTGGGAAATTATTAAATTTTGAAATTCTGTCTTCTCTCTCACAGATATTAAATGTTTCCACTCTAAAATTCAGATTAAAAGCAAATTATAAAATATTTTGTTTCAGAAGTATTTAGATGATGTTATTGAAGCCTTAATTTTGATAACATTCAAGTTGTCCCTTTCCATGTTATCACTGAGAATGTTGTGTATTTCTATTTCTCTTGACACTAATCCATCCCCCAAAGGGAAGATATGTTAGCTTTCTTTTGCTCACAGACATAGCTGATATCCCTTTAGAAGTTCCTGTTGTCCTTCATGTCCCTCATCAGATTAAACTCTAGCTGTGCTTTGGCTTTCCTGATCTCATCCACCCCTGCATGCTCTGACAGAGCCATGACATTCCTGTCGGGGCATCTGACTCTGCTTCCACCTTCTGCACCTTTCCCTTTTATGTTTCAGTTTAGTCAGGAACTGCTTGCTCATCTGCGGAGGTCTCCAGCCACCTCTGCTCCATTTGCTGATCATCAGGATGGACCATTCTTGAGCTTGGAGGAGCTGATCCTTGAAGATCATCCAGCTCTCCTGGACCTCTCTTCTCTCTAGGACAGTCTCCATGGTATTTCTCCCAGCAGGACCCTGAATAGGCCAAGGTCTGCTCTATGGAGGAGAACCAGCATATAGTTAGATTTTTGTTATTAACACAGTTTTTAAACGTAAAATCTTGTCTGGAATGTGTTTTTTATAGTCAATCAAAAAATACATTTCCCTATTCAAAAAACATTGATTTTTCCATTATGTTGGGGAAATATTTTGGTTTTGCATATCATTACAAATACAAAGGTAAATTTGGCAAGGTAAAATTGCAGGTGTTAGATTACATGGTTCAGGTGAAACAAGTAGTTTCCATCAAATATGGATTGAGAAATATTTCTATTTATCTAGAATTACTTTTCAACTTATAAAAATTTCAGTTAAATTTTATTGCCTGTATCTGTTAGCTACATCTTTTTCTTCACATAAATATATTTCTTTGGCTTCCAATGGAACGGAATCCGATTTCAGGTGGATGGAATTTGAATGGATTTGGATGGAATTCCAAAGCAACTGTCAGGTTAGATGATTCTGTAATAAATATCTGAGCCATTTTTTTTTTCAACCTCTCCAAACTTGGAAGCCTGGGAAACAAGGTTCAGAAAGGTTTTATATCAAAAACCTTCTATGATTATGGCTGCCATCTTTCCCAGTGCCTCTTGCCGTTTGCAGACAGATTATG
Source organism: Pachycephala philippinensis (assembly GCA_013397055.1). Lineage (NCBI taxonomy): Eukaryota > Metazoa > Chordata > Aves > Passeriformes > Pachycephala > Pachycephala philippinensis. The sequence continues at coordinate 58,325 of VWZT01009596.1, forward strand.
CCTGATGTGGAATCGCCTGCAGAAGTCAAACAAAAAGTCAGGTTGCAATGTATGTGAGGAAAGGTAAGAAAATTCAAAAAATCAAAGGGAAGGTAAGACAGGCATGGGGCCAGGAAAGAAAGAGAATGGAAATATCACTAGACCTGTGTATTTAGGTGGTCAAAGGTAACTAAGCAAACTAATTGGAATATACCACCAGTGGGCGGTTTATTTTCTTATAAATGCTGCTGTTATTTTACCCTTTTGCCCCTTTAGGCTGATGAAGTGATAATCGCATTCCTGGTTCTCATGCTGGAGATTGGGAATAGAAAAAATATGTCAGAAATGAGGACAGGAAGAAAGGAAGTGGAGATGAAGACTCATTATGAAGGTTAAACTTTGAGGAAAAGCAGAGTCAATAATTCCAGAGACATTAATATATATATATTTGAGGCATTTCTTTTCATACAGTTTTTGTTGCATTGTTGTGTCCCCACCTTTTTTTTTTAATTAACAAATTTAACATGATAAATACAACTTGGAAGTATTTATAAAAACTTCTCTGTCATGGGGTGTGTATTGGTTTTACACTGCCTGGTTTTAGGTGGCGGGGGGCCACAGACATGGCTCCTGTAAGAAGCTGCTGGAAGCTTCCACCATGTCCAGCAGAGCCAATCTCTGATGGCTCTGAAGATGGACATGCTGCTGGTCAAAACTGGGCCAATGAGACAGGCTGGAAACGCCTGTGTGATGACATATTTAAGAAGAAAATCAAAACAAAGTCACAGGGTTTTTGCTCCTAGTCAGAGAAGAGGAGGAGGTGAGAACATGTGAGGGAAACAACATGGCAACACCAAGGTCAGTGGAGAAGGAGGGGGAGGAGGTGCTCCAGGCGCCGGAGCCGAGATTCCCCTGCAGGCCGTGGTGCAGCCCATGGTGGAGCAGCTGTGCCCCTGCAGCCCGTGGGTACCACGGGGAACGCAGAGATCCACCCGCAGCCCGTGGGGATCCATGGGGAACGCAGAGATCCACCCGCAGCCCGTGGGGGAGGTGCTCACGC
>VWZT01009596.1:59374-107822 GCA_013397055.1 Pachycephala philippinensis
GGCTGGAGCAGCCTGTCCTTGGAGGACTGCACCCCGTGGAAGGAGAGACCCACGGCGCAGCAGTTTTGGGAGGACTGTGTGCCCTGGGAGGGATTCATGCTGCAGCAGGTGCGGTTTGGCTGCTGCTCGTCAGAGTGGACACACATCAGAGAGGTTCGTGGAGAACTGTCTCCTGTGGGAGGGACCCCACGGCCTCACAGGGGAAGGACTCTTCTCCCGGAGCAGCGGAAGAAATATCGGTGATGGACTGACCAAAACCCCCCTGCCCTGCCTCCCTGCGTTGTCGGTGGGAAGGAGGGAGGGGCTGAAGGGAAAAGGTGTTTTAAAGGGCTTATTTTACTTCCCATTATCTTCCTCTGATTCTGTTAGCAATAAATTCACTTGGTAACTTTAAGTTAAGCCTGTTTTGCCCTTGAAGTTTTTTCTCCCAGTCCTTATCTCAACTAATGAAGCCTTCATTAATTTTTTTCCCCTCTTTCCTCTGCTCAGCTGTGGCCGGGGAGGATGAGTAAGCAACTCTTGTGGGTGCCTGGCATTGGGCCAGTGTCAAACCACGACAGGGTTTTACTCCTCCTTGAAAAATTGTATGAAATCTGGGACTCAGAAGAGGAGATAGTGTTCGGTAGTGGAATTATCTGAACTGTTTTTATTGGAGAGCCAGCGAAAACAGGGACTTACTGTTACTTCATCAGGCCACCACACGGGATGAATTGCTGGTTTTATGGCATGTAACAGTTTTAGCCAGGGATGCTAATGCCTATGGAGACCTCTGGGTCCTGCACTTTGTGTACAATAACTCCGCGTAGCACTACGGGCTTGGGGCAGAGTGGCCGGAAAGATGTCCAGCAGGAAAGGACCTGGGGGTGTTGGTTGACAGTGGCTGAACATGAGCCAGCAGCATGTGCCCAGGTGGCCAAGAAGGCCAATGGCATCCTGGTCTGTATCAAGAATAGCATGGCCAGCAGGACCAGGACAGTGATTATCCCCTTGTACTCAATATTGGTGAGGCCATATCTCAAGTGTTCTGTCCAGTTCTGGGTCCTTCACTTTAAAAAGGACATAGGAGATACTGGAGCATATCCAGTGAAGAACAAGGCTTGTGAAAGGTCTCAAAAACATGTCCTGTGAGGAAGAGCTGAGGGAGCTGGGTTTGTTTAGTCATGAGAAGAGGAGGCTCAGGGGGACCACATGACTCTATACACCTCCCTGAAAAGGGGGTGTAGTGAGGTGGGAGCTGGTCTCTTCTATCGTACCTGCAGTGAGAGGACGAGAGGAAATGGTCTTAAGCTGGGACAGGGGAGATTCAGATCAGATATTAGGAAAAGTATTTTTCACTGTTAGGGTGGTCAGGCATTGGAAAAAGTTGTCCGGGGACGTGGTGGTGTCATCATGCCTAGAGGTGCTTAAGAGGCCCCTGGATCTGGCACTGGATGATGTGGTTGTAGAGATTTGGGGGTTACAGTGGTAGTGCTGGGTTGATGGTTGGACTGCATGATCTTAAAGGTCTCTTCTGACCTTAATGATTCTATGACCTGTAGATGCTGCCGGGGTGGGGCATCCACAACCTCCTGGGCAACCTGTTCCAGTGTCTCACCAACCTCAGTCACCTGTCTCACCCTTATGTGAGACATTATCATTACTCAGCTGTGTCTATGACTATAGATCAAATACTGACATAGCAAACCAACACAATAACTCAACATGTCCTATTCCTTGATAATCTCTGGATGATAATGTAATAATTTTGGTTTCCAAGAGATGTCTTTATTTACTCCTTTCCATTTTGTGATGTATATCTAGCCAAAGTCAATATCTATGATCAGGAGATGACTGGATATTTGACATCCCTTTGTCTACAGAATTGTCTTTATACTGCTTAATATATTCAGTGGCACATTTCATATATGGCATTATTTCTTCCACGGATACAGAGGTTTATGCATGTGTCTGGGAATTGTGTTTCCCTTCGATTTATTAACTAAGCGCAAAGGCTTTGTCCTGTTATTGCTATCTTTATTCACACAAGTCTTGGCACGTTTCAGCAATTCCAGCTACAGCTCATTTAGGGCTGTTTTCTTTTGAGCCTTGTTTGTTTCACCTAATTACTTTTGCAATAACTATTTTTAGGTTTTCAACATTCATTTGTACTGGGGTAGTTTATGTGCTTTTATATCCTAAGTTGGTCTCCTGAGTGCATCTCCTCAGCTGTGTGCGTTTAGTTTGTTCTTGAGTAATTACAGGAGACCTTCCTGAGAGGAATGAAAATATAAACATATGGGTGGCACCCATCTGAATGATGTGAGTGAGTAGAATATATCTCTAAGAGTGGTAAGCCCAGGTGAACATCTGTGTGTGGATATCCCTTTCAGATCCCGCTGCTGTAATTCTTGCTCCTGCATCATATCAAGACATTGGACTGGAGGATGCCTTGAGTTTTATTGTAAACCTACTTTTTGTCACTGTCAATAATTTGTCAAAATTTAAGAGAATTTTTCGATTCCTATCTTGAAAAGGTGGTTTGACAGCTTGCTTTCCTAATGGGCATATAAAATGAATTCTTCTACTGGCTCTTAGATCCATCACTGTTAATTTTCAGTTCTCCAAACTTCCCACTTGTGTCTCTAGTTAAGAGAATAAAGCAACTAAAGAACCAATTAATGATATTCACAGCCAGCCAAAGCCCAGAACTGTTTTCTCACAGCTCCCTTGAAGTGCCAGTGATGGCACCACACTTAGATTGTGTAGGTTTTGTTTGTTAATGTCAATTAAGTCCTCCAAGAATCCTGTGCAATGAATGACAGATATGATATCTGAAGGCAGATATAAAACATTTTGTGCCTTAGCAACATGACATGGGATCTGGATTCTGAGCCCAGATTACTCCAATAAAGTTCAGGGTTTTCGTAGTCAGGCATAGATTCAGGCTTGTCTTTCTCATCAAGAGAATACCAGGGAAACACCATTTACTATGCGTGGGCCTTGTTTCTCCTGCAAACCCACAGTCACTTCAAACTTTGCTGGCTGTGGAAAAGTTAGTTAATCAAAACATTACTGAACCCTTAGACAGTGCTTTTGTGTGTTTGTATGTCTTGTACATAGTCACAGAGAGCAGCAACCTACTGTCTTGAGAACACGATATTCCCGATAGCCAAGCACACAACTCTTGTCAGCTCAATTGTTGGTTTGAACCTGCATCCCACTAAATGCTATTCATATATTGACTGTACTTTTTTACAGAAGTATTTCTTTTGTATTTGCTGTAGCTTCCACTATCGCTTAGATATTTTTCAAATATGAAAGATGTTCCCCTAAAGAACATCCAGTATAAAGGATGAAATTGCCAATAAGTAGAGCCTGGTGGCTGCCAATATCCCTGAGTGTTCAAGAGGCAGAATGACTTTGGTGCTGCAATGGACAGATGCAGAGAGCAGCAAACTCCCCGTGTGGAAATAGCATCATTTGGCTTGTTTATCAGCTTCCTGGTAAGTATAAATCAAGTGCTTTTATCACCTGAATGTGCATGTGAAGTTGGTAATGTTTTCAATTAATAAAAAATACTCTCAACAATTTTCTAGTGGTAGCTCAGATTGCCAATTATGGCCAGAGGCCTCTTACACAATGTGCCAGGCAAAGAGAAAACTGGAATAGTCAGAGAAAGAAGCTGCTAGAAAAGGATTTCTGTGGGTGATTAACCTAATGAGCATGAGGATATTAATATAAACTGTCAGCTTACTCTGGTGCTAGTACTTGGAGCTCATGACACTTATTCTTGCAATTCTGCTCCTGGTTTTCATATATGTGGTTGTATTTTTTTAATGTTAGACAGCATTTTTGGTTTTGTTTGATTTTTTTTTTTTTCCTTGGCTGACTTCTTTGCAAAATGACAGTAGTATTCACTTAGCTTACAGAATTACTGTAAACTTTAATTAAGCTTCCCCTGAGCAGCTTGGAGAGGGCTGGACCAAAGCTGCTGTTGAGGTAACAGCAATTTTCTGGGACCAAGCAGTGTTGAGCAGCATGGGGTATTTAATATCCCAGCTCTTACCAGCTGCTGTGTCAGACAAAGGGATGAGATATTAGCTTGGTAGATTAAGAGATAGCTAGAAAAACTAGACACATTTTCAGACTTTTTTTTTATAAATAGGAACTTGACAAAATTGATTTGTTGAGTTTGAAACTATGCATGCATTTGGCTATAGCTGGAAGATTCAAGCTTCATTAAAAGAATAATTAAAGAGAAAGAGTTCATTCAAAAACTAACAAGAGCATTTCCCTTTGTCCTTTCAAGAAGTGAACTATTTTCCTTTGTAAATGCCAGCGTGTTTTGTTCAACAAACTAAAAAGCATGCTTTCACTTTTCACTTTGAACTAACATTTTTCCCTTTAACATTAACATTGTATGCCACAAACGTAAGTCAGAACTATCAGTTGTATGTTTGTAAGGACTGTAAATGGATATCATACCCTTGTGAGCTCAGAGCATGAGAGAGGCTTCACTCCAAGATTTATACATCCTTCACAGCAGGTGGAAATAAAACTAACCTCACAAGAGGATGTTTTAGTACCCTAGATGAACTTGAGATAAGCAGCAATTGAGGGAAGCTAAAGCAGTGGTTACATGATCATGTTAATCTTCAGCAGCTCCAAAACCAGCAGACTTAGCTTCATCCCCACCCCACTGCCAGTGCTAGGTGTCATTATCACCTTTTCTCTTGTGCCTCAGTTAGCGACGTTCAGCCTTGTGGTGATCAGAGTGGGGAAGAGCTCAACTGACCTCTGTTTTTCATTTGCAGGTTTGGATTTCACTCGAATCCACTGCTCTGTGTGGTTTTCTGTCTGTCTAGGTGATGGAAGGAGGTTGGATCAGTTGGGCAGCAGTTCTCCTTTTCAGCAAATGCCTGAACCAGTGATGGCCTGAAAGGTCAGTATAACCATCAAGTAAAATACTTCCAAGCCTTACAACAAAGACATTCAGGAACAAAGAATGGAGTGTCATGTGACACAGTAGATTTGGGATATAATTTGGGTGTGGTAATTCATAAATAACATTCTATCCCCTGCAAGCTCTGCAAGTTAGTACAGGACTGGTAATGTGTTTCTGCGTAGAAGACACTCTTCCCTAATGCTTAGCACTGGCCATGGCATATAACTCTGGAGTGAGCCCAAAGGAGGGCCACAAAGATGATCCGAGGGATAGAAAGAGCTGGGGTTGTTCAACCTGGAAAAGATCAAGCTCCAGGGAGACCTCACTGTGTGTCCTTCCAGTACCTAAAGGGGTCTTATAAAAGCGAGGGAGAGGGATTTATTATATGGACAGATAGTGACAGGATAAGGGGCAGTGATTTTAAACTGAAGGAGGGTGTGTTTAGAAAAGATGATAGGAATAAATTCTTTACTCAGGGGGTGGTGAAGCACTGGAACAGGTTGCTCAGAGGGACTGTGGATACTCCATCCCTGAAATGTTCAAGGCCAGGCTGGATGGGGCTCTGAGCAAGCTGGTCTAGTGGGAGGTATCTCTGCCCACGGCAGGGCGTTGGGACTAGATGATCTTTGGGTCTGTTCCTACCCAAAAAATTCTATGATGCTATGATAACAGTGGAAAAAGGACATGGATGCTGAGGAAATATATAGAATGTATGTTAAAAATAAGATCATTAAATTATTATCGATTTATGCATATACAATAGCTTTATAATGTTACTCATTTCAACAGTTAATTTTATTTTAGAAATAAATAAATTGGGTTTTTTTACATGTTGTGGACTCCTCATCCCTCAAGGTGTTCAAAGCCGGGTTGGATGGGGATCTGAGTAACCATGGCGATCTGAATAAATCCATGGCAGGGTATTTGGAACAAAATGATCTTTAAGGTCCCTTCCAAACCTAACTATTCTAGGATTCTATGATTCTATTTTCAAGTGGGCTGGAGAAACAAAAATGGTACATTTTAGCATTCAGTTTTAAACCAAAATTAAACATTTCAGAAATAAGCAATTCTATGTCAGTCCTTCCAGCTCAACTGCCAAAGTATATGATGTTGAGGAACACAACCAAAATGATAAGATTCGAAGCAATCATCCAAGGGTTTTTTTTCCTAAGTTATACTACGCCCAGGGCAGACCATCAGTCTTCTCACAATCTTGCAAAGTCACATTGTTTCTGGAGGAAATAATAAAACCTCCACCTTGCTTTTCAGAAAACTGTAACTGTGAGGATTTAGTGTTATTTAGGATCGGTAGCAAAGCAAGGGAACAAAGTAATTGAATGCTTTGCTTGAAAACAGAGATTTAAATTTCTGTGTCCTTTATCTTGAGCATTGTAAAGCTTATTGAATCACTGAGATTCAAACTCTGAGGTTTTTTTCTTAGTTAGCTGCAGGTCTTTTGATTCTGCTGTGATGGGACAGTTTGTCCTAAAGTGAGAGGCAGATGTAGAAAGAGGAAAGACAAAATGGAAGCAATATGTCACTAAGTGAATGATTCCGTAAAACTTAATGGCGATGTCAGAAAAGACAGAAAATATTGAGAAAATTAGAGTCATTGTCAAGCTAGATAATCAAAGTATCTCTTACTAAAGTAAAACACTTACTTTTCTGAAGAAGTGAAATTGGCTTCCAAATACTGAGAGCACCAAACACTCCTCTAATCAATTTAGAGGACAACAAGTAAGAATAACTGTGTTGTGAAAATCCAGTTGGAGCTGTAGAAATTGAATTATTAGAAATGTTTGTTGTTTAAAACTAGATTTTGAAAGCACCTCAAGCTTAAGTAAGCCTTCAGTTCATATCCTTTTTAGTAGGAGAACAGCATTTTGAAGAAGGCACACATCAGGTGTCTTTAATAGCTGTGAGGTGCTCTTTATGTGTGGTCTGTCCTCTATGGTAAGGGGTTATACAAAGAACCACTTCCCAAAGAGATGCTGGAAGGCACTGATTCTTAGAGATGTGATTATGTCCTGTACAGCAAATTGTTCTTATTGGTCTTCCTGCTTGGACTGGGGGTGAAACAAGCAGTGTTTCACACCATTTGGAGGATGCAGAATATTTTCTTCTCTCTCTTCATATAGGCAGATGCCCTACGTGTGGAGTAAACCAAACTCTCCTTCTATCTACTTATCACTCCCCCACTTACCTACCTAGCTCCTGACATGGTGTTAGTCACACCATCCTACAGCTTTCCCAAATACCAGGCAGCAATTCTGATCACCTTCATGTATCCACAGTGTGCTAAAGACAAAAAACCCAAAGCACGGAAGTGTTCAACATTGCTGTCTGGATGCCCTCCTCATCCCTTCTCATTGTCTGAGCAGCAATGTAAGAATACAGCGCACTGTAGCACCAGTTACTCAGGTAATTCTTTTTATAAGATTTGAGCACATGAATAAGATTACATTCCTCATGTAAAAATGCAGAAGTCAGTGAAGCCATCACAGAAAACAGGTTTATTGAGATGCATCAGTTTTGCAAGACTAGGTCCAAAAAGCAAAAATATAGATAGACACAGATATTCTCAACAGGAAGGGACTAGAAACTCTGGGGCAATATAAATTAAAATAACTTCTGCTTTAGCAATCAGCTAGCCAGGTGTCACTACTAACAGAATGGAGAACTCGCATAAATTATATCTAAGAGAAAGAAACTCTGAAATAAAACTACTGCAGAGTCTCTACAAAGAAAGGGCTTTCTGACAGCTTTGCTCTCTCTGGCTTCATTATGGAGTATATAATTGGTGTGATAGGAATAATTTATTTGTTTGCATCTTAGGTTTAATGAGTGGCACTGGCTTAATAAAGACAAGAAAAACAAGCCACCAAACCCCAAGCTGCTGGAGATGATGTCTCCTGTACAGGTCCTGGTGGATCTGCAATCTGTCAGGAGCAGTGGGGAAAGAGGATTCTGTTAGTGAACACAAAGTCAGTATTGCTCTCTTTTCATCCAATTATAGTCAGTAAAACCATCAGGGTTATGGATGTTTGAAGACACAGCTGGTGCTTTGACTTCTTCAAGGAGAAAATTTTTCTTGACTTACACTTCCATTCTTGTCAGGTCATCTGAATTATTCCTCACTGGCAGTGACATGAGTGGAACAGGACTCAGAGTCTGTGAGTGACATTTTTGGAATATTCGTCCTGTATTAATGTCTGAACAGCTTCATGATTGGGAGCAGCCTTATTCCAGCTTGCTCCAGTAGTACAGGTCAAAAAGCATAAATTGTCCTCTTTGCTAGTGTAGCACATTTTGTTTGAGGTTCTCAAACAGCTCTGCAAATCTCAAGAGGTTTCACAAACCTTCTTAATTCCTGAGAAAGCTGTGAGAAAAAAAGTAGAAGCCAACATATCCAGAGGTATTTCCTAGTTTTGATTACAGTTTTTTAGGGTTTTTTGGAGGTTTTGTTTGTTTGTTTGTTGAGGATTTTTTTTTTTTTTTGTATACCAAATGGAGCTGAGGCTTGGTTACTCTTCTGTGCCGCAGGATCACCAGGGGGCCTCGGCATGTGCCCAATTCCGCGTGCTCCGGACCTGCATGCACAGCCTGTGCTGCACACAGACTGGTTGTCCTGATGTGCTGAGTGCTTAATCATCTCAATGGGATTTAAGAGCAGCTCAGGCTGCTACACAAACACATGAACAAGTAGTTTGTAACTGCTTCAAGGTGGTACCCTGGAGTGCTCTTGCATTTGTGGTTGAGATTCCTTGAAGGAAAAGGTTGAGAGCTTATTAAGCCAACAGAGCAAGCTGGAAACACATAGGATTAACCTGATGGTAACACATGAAGTAAAACAGAACCCTGCAAGATTTGTTCTAATCAAATTGCTGGAAAATCAACCGTGATCTGAAGCCCATGGCATGGGGACTTCTGGGAACAGTTTGGTATGGGTCACTATGATGTCCTCCTAAATGGAAAAAGTTTCCCACACTGCAGCAATATCTGTGCTTGCTTCAGCAGAACTATTCATTCCTTCAGTCTACTTGTCTTGTGTTCTGGCTCCCCATTCCTAACCCCCAACTGAAAAATTACTCATTGGCCAGCTACACTTGTGAATAGCAGTATCTTTTCATGATGTAATTTCATTTTCATACCCCCATGACTGACTTTTGAATCTCTTTTATGGGTAATTAGCATTATCCTCTATCATCCATATACTGATAGTTTTCATTGATCCACCACCTTTGGGCAGTGTAATAACCATTTTATGGTCCTGGTTGCCATGCCAGGCTTAAAAAAAAATAAAACCTCCCTTGGTCTGTTTTATTCAAGGACATGTTCTCATTGCAGGACTAATTTGAACAGACTGAGATAAGAATTACACTTTGTTTAAGGAGTCAGTAAGAAATTGCCATTTGCAGCTCATGCTTTCCTGATATCTGAATCTCATTGTGCCTGGGGATATCATGCTCTGATACTCACAGATCCTGCTGAGTGGCAGAGTCTGACTATGTGTGCTTGAATCACTGTTGAGATGTGGTTTCATATCAGTCTAGACTTCGTTTGGCTGGGGTTTCTTCATTACTTATTTATTTGCTCCTTTTCCTCATCCATAAATGGTCATCGTATTCTGTTATTACTGGTTAATAGAAAATGTGAAAATATATTTAAATTTGATGGCAGAAATGCAATTTCTATATGTGGTTTCACTTTCAATAAATGATGCCAAACCCCTGGTATTAGGAAGAAATTTACTGGAAGACAGACTAATGGCTGCAAAACGGTCCTTCTTTAGGCAATATTGTCATAGCTGGAATAAATTGGCACCTTCATACGGTCACAGTGCCCACTGTGACCATTTGCAAGGAGCTTACTGAAGATTTCTTGTTCTTCAGACTGTGCTGGTACTACCAGAACTGTTTGCGTTCGCTCGCCATCTAACTAAATTTATGAAGTTTGGGTAAAAAGACAAGCAGTCATGTTTGCTGTGTTATGGCCACAGAGTCTGTTTGACTTGTCTAAGACTCTGCTGCCTAAGGTAGGGCACTGAATCAATTGTGTATTTTGTTGATACAGAGGATTCATAAGATTTTGATGACTTTAAGCTAACTGTGTTGTCGCTCTTTCTTTGCCCATTTGATACATACTGGGTTACTTGTAGAAGAATGTGTCTTATCTCAGGTGGCAGCTACTAGCAATTAGCTTTCCCTTGGCTGAGATCACTGCCCTCAGAAATGGAGCAGTGCATTTCACTGAGCAGAGGAAATTGAGTTTTTTGGCAGCCAGTTTTGGTTGTGATAACCACAGACCAGACGGAGATGCCCCAGTGCAATTGCAAGGTAATTTGCTTCAGGCCTTATAGCTTGCTGATTTTTTCAAATGTAAAAGAAAAGTGAGAAAAAAAGGTGTGTTAGTCCTAAAAGCATGAAGTTATTGGGATTGTTAGTGTGGCCACTGCTGTGTGCTGTTACTTACATAGATGAAGGTGCACATTTGTGACTTAGGCCATGTAGTCTCGTCACAATCGATCTGCATCTCTCACAGCATTCACTCAGGAATTTCTGCATCACTGGGAAAGATCAAGTCACCTCTTTCTTGATAAATGTGCTCTGAAGACGTGCAAGGGGATACTGCTGGTGCAATGCCAGGAGTACTTCTCCATGTAACAGATCCATGGGAATCCTTACCAACCGATATTGCAAGTACAAGGAGTTTAGATGGGCTCAATAAGAGATGGGAGAGGAGCTTGGCAGAGATATTCATTGGTGTTGCTACACAGACAAAACACAAAATGCACAAGAAATCCATGGACGTATATCAGAGTAGAAAATATTATACTTGCTTATCATGTTCTTGCTTTTCCTAGGTTTCCACTAGTGTCCACTGTAGAAGACAGAAGTCTGGGCTAAGTGTGCTGTGAATCCAGGATATAGTCTTATGTCCCTTCTAGCTCCAGCCTGTCCTGTCCTGTCCTGTTCGATATATACCCAATCTTGCTCCATCCAGCCTACATTTTAGAATTCTTCAATTTTTCCAGCACAGGAATTTCGCTAAGCTCTTCCTGTAACTTGAATGCCACTTGGGGCTCTCCATATCAATATTGTCTTGCACTTCGTTTAATGGTGGGACCTTTCTTTTACTTTCTACTCCTGTTTCAACCATTCTTATCAACATGCCACTGTTTTGTGCTTTATTCATCCATGTAGTGTCTATAGTCATTTTTAACCCTTTATTTTGGGAATTCTGTAAGAACTTTCTTGTTGAACACCAAAGATTATTTTCTTTCCCACAGTTATGACTTCTGAATTTTGCCTTGAATCTGTTGGTAACTCACATATTTTTTAAATGGTTTTGAGAAAAAGAAATATGGTCTGTCATCAAAAATACATTTGATGAGTTTGGGCACTTGTAAATCACTGATCTGCATTCACATTGCATGCACACTACTAGAGCTGCAATGCCTAGAAGTTAATATTCTAGACAGACTTTGTAGAGGAGAGTAGGATTACATAGTTCACATGTTCAGATTGAGGCACATGAGCAAGTTACAAGAATAAGGTTGGTATCACAGAACCATTTAGGTTGGAAAAGGCCTCTGAGAACAAGTCCAATCTTTGACTGATCATCACCTTGTCAACTAGACCATAGCACTAAGTGCCATGTCCAGTTATTTCTTGAGCACCCCCAGGGATGATGACTCCACTGCCTCACAGGACAGTCAGTCTCAATGCTTGACAACCCTTTCAGTGAAGAAATTCCTGCTGATGTACAACCCGAACCTCCCCTGGTGCACCTTGAATCTGTCCTCTCATCTGCTTGCTGGTTGCCTGGGAGAATAAGTCAATCCCCACCTGGCTACAGCCTCCTTTCAGGCAGTTGTAGAGAGTGACAAGGTCTTCCCTGAGCCTCCTCTTCTCTAGACTAAACACTCCCAGCTCCCTCAGCCATTCCTCACAGGACTTGTGCTCCAGACCCTTCACCAGCTCCATTGCCCTTCTCTGGACACGCTCCAGCACCTCAATGTCCTTCTTGCAGTGAGGGGCCCAGAACTGGACACAGCACTCAAGGTGTGGCCTTGCCAGTACCAAGTAGAGAGGGACAATCACTTCCCTGGTTCTGCTGGCCACACTATTTTTTATATAAACCAGGATGCCAACGGCCTTCTTGGCCACCTGAGCACATTCTGGCTCATGTTCAGCCACTGTCCACCAGCACCCCCACATTCTTTTCCGATGGACAGCTTTCCAACCACTCTTCCCCCAGACTGTAGCATGGGGGGATGTGGTTCACGTGCAGGACCCAGCACTTGGCCTTGTTGAACCTCATACCATTGGTCTCGGCCCACATATCTAGAATCCTCTGCAGAGCTCTCCTGCACTCCAGCAGAACACTCCCAACCAATTTGGTGTCAGCCACAAATATACTGAGGGAATATTTGGTCTTCTCCTCCTCCAAGTCATCAATAAAGATATTAAACAGGACTGGGCCCAGTAATCAATGGTTTTACAAGTCAGGTACTGATTTTTGTGGGTATTGATTCACCCCAGAAGTGACTGGGCCAGTTTGATGCTATAGGAATATAAAATCTGACAGTTTTATTTATCAGGACAAACATGTTTACAGAGTGGGACTGGTTTAGATCAGAGCAATTCTCAGCAAAAATAAGAGGGTAGAATGATGTGGCCCTCTTCTTCTGGCCTAGAATGTGCAGCCATAACATTGGTGAATATTTGGACCATGCAAGTGATCTCACTGATGCCAGTAGCCCTTGAAAATGAATAAGGTTGTACAGATCAGTTCTTAGACTCATAACAGCTTCCCAGGGTGCCGCTCACATCCTCTATACTTAAAACATCACCTTTGCCTGTGGCCCGCTGGGTCCATCAAAGTAGTGAGTTGAAGCAAATACTGCTGAAGCCAAAGGGTTGCAAGAGAGAAGACTGAGACGAAAAGCATTTGAAGACAAGGGAGGAGGTTAGTCCTACCTCCTGAAGAGTTCATCCTAACTTGATAAGTCTGACTTCTGTTAAAGAGTGTAAGGTCTAAAGTCCCATTTGCAGCCCACTGAGCATGTTCTGAGAAATCAGTTGGTGGCTGCTCAGCATTTCTCCTGTCATCTCCAAACTGGGTCTTCATACTCATACACATATTCATATCTGCAACAGAGTTGCTACCTACACAGACCTTTATTTATAAAGACATTGCTGAGCCATGTGTTTGGGTGCAGAGGCTCCTTAAAAATATCCTGGGTGAAGTGCAGGTTCCAGCACTTAGTGGCAGGATAGAGACGAGGGAAGAGTACAGCTGGGCTGTTGGGGAAGAAGGATTTGTGGTAGCTTAAGTTGTTAACTATAAATGTGTATGCACCATTTTTATTTATTATAGCTATATTTTAGGCATAAATACACTTACACAGGAAAAAAGAAAAGGAAAAGAAAGCTATACATGAGATGGCACAAGAGAGAGGAAGAAAAGAAATAAAATAATAAATTACAGATGTGGTTGGGCTTTATAAAACACTGTATTTAGGTTGCTGTTGGAGGACAGAAATCATTGCCCAGAGCCAAAAAATAGCAGGTACCAAGGATCACATCTGTTTTGCATTCTAATTAAAATTTCAAACAAGCAGCTGAGATTCATGTTCTCTGTAGCGAACTGGCTGTGGTGTTTTGAGAGCTCTCTGATGAGATGAAAGCTGTAAGGATGTAAGGAGGGTCATCTGAGTTATACTATCAGCAGCCTGTCCTACCAATCATTGGGATTACCAATTATTTGTGTGGAGGTACCACATTAAACCCATAATTTTAATAGGAGCTCAGTAGGTATTACTGACTACAGGAGACAACCTTTGCCCCTAAGAGTTTACAGTATGAATGCACAAACAGAAAAAAAGAGATGAGAGAGGAAATGAGCACAAGGAGTTACAATTATCTGAGGCAATGATAATTCTTCATGCCAGTCAGATATGAATGGAATCCAAAAGTTTAAATTCCTAGTCCTATGCCTGAGGCAGAAGAGAACACATCATGTTGGCCCACAGTGCATGCTCATGATATCGTTACTTTTGTGAAAGTGTTTTCAGAAGCAGTGATGACTTAAAAGAGAATAGAAAAAACCCCAAATATGCTCCCTGGCTGCCACTGGGAAGCTTCAGAATTACATCCATAATTTACATGCATAATCTCAGTGCTGATTTTTGCTCTTGCCTAGCAAGGTTTAGATGGCGGCAGAGAAATTTACCTGGCTTATGCAATAATGGAGATAGGCAATAAGGCTAATCCTCCACAGGAAAGGACAATATTAAACAGTATGTGTTGAAAATAAACATTCGAAAATCAACAGGCTAATTTCTGCAAGAGTAGTAAATAAGCTATGGAGTTTTGTAAACGGCTTATGTTAATATCTAATATCTCTTGAAAAAAAGAAAAAATCTAAGTTGCAATCTGTATTGCTGGAGGGCTGCCATTTATATAATTTATATATGTTAAAAGAGAAAAATGAAATAACCAGTGAACAGCAGGCCACTTAGGCTAATTCTTTGATGGAACAATTAATCTGGGATTTCATTAATCAAACATTAGAAAGTAAAAATACAAATAATATCAGGCAACTAAGTTTTGTGGAAAGTAGGCCTTGTCAAATAAACCTTTAATCTTTTCTGGCAAGATTACAAGTCTGGTTAATTACAACAACTTTGCTGATAAAATGAATTTCTTGGATTTCTCCTGGCAATTAGATTTAGTACAATACAGCACCTAGAAGGAAACAAAATAAAATTTATGGAATAGACAGGGCACACTTTAGGTGGATTACAACTCTTTCAACAGCAGAGATGAAAATGCAATAGTAAACACAGATTATCAGCAAGCCAAATCTTTACTAGAAAGATAATTTACAGATGGGACTCTGCTCCTTCTGGTTGGTTATTCTGGGATACCTTCCTAGTAAAATTCACCACTGGTATAAGACCTGCATAATGGCAACATTCTAAGGATGCTCCTAAATTCCGTAAATCTTCTGAATCACACAGACGATGAGATTCAATTATTTAAAAAAATATATAAAGAGGTGCCATTTTAAGTGTCCTAAGGAAATGGATTCGTCTGCCTGGTAGATATGACACAGGACATGAGAGAAACCCAAGCCTTTCAGAAGAGCAGCTGCGCCCATGTGGAATATTTCCTAACAATCCAAGCAGGACCACGCTCCCATGTTTAGGCAAGCAAATCCTACCACAACTAACAACTGTCAGCTGAAGGCTTCTCTCCTCAACCACGGCTTCTACCTACAGCTTCTGATAGAGCACTTGCTGTCTAACAGGAGGCGGTCACCAGCATCCAGGAATGACTGAGCAGGACTCTTGAAATTTTCCATGTGCCCTGTGTTAAATTTACTACTTGCTAGGAAGAGATTACCCAGTGTTTGCCAGCCCCGTTGAAATCACTTTTAGCTACACAACTTACATTTAAAGAGCAGTTAAAAAAAAGGAGGACCGGGGAAACTCTTTCCATATGAAAGCCAAGAATTAATCTATTCAGTTTATCAAAGAAAAGATTGAAGGATTACCTGATTATTTTATTGAAGTCCTTAGACATAGAGAGCTATGATAATGAGAAGATTTGCAGTCTTGCAGACAGAGATATAATGAAATCCAATTTGTTGGAAGTCAGACAAATTCAAGCTTGAAATAAAACACATTTTTGAAAGAATTTCCATGGAGGAGGTGACAAATTTGCCATTGCCAAGTCTTTCAGGCAAAACTTTCCTTCCGAACATCGTTTAGTCCAGTTTCTAGGAACAAAAATGCCATGGCCTTTGTGTGGAAATTTTCAAACTAGATAATCACAATGATCTTTTCTGACTACAGAGCACACAGATTTATAAACATGAGGAAATGAACCCTAATCTTCCAAAAGAAGCTATGCTAATGAAAAATCTGTCCCATCTGAGAAATGAGGAATATTGGAACCACTACAAAAAAAAAAAAAAGAAATCCTTCCTTAGAAGAATGTATGACTATTTTCTCAGCAGACTTTTTTGAGATTGCCTCAGTAGGTGTCAGCTTGGCATACTGCTGCTCCTTTGACAAGCATAAACTTGGGGAGAATTACAGATAAGGTCATTTGAATAACAATCTCGGGCAATGGAGTAAACACCTTTTGTGACTGTATTCTATTGCATGCTCAAGCATCAATGCTTTTACTGACTGTTGATTTCTTCCCTTGTACATTCTTATCATTATCAACATTTCTGTCCAGAAAATGCCTTTTCCCTCTTGGACAATTATCTTCATTCCCAGGCTTTCCTGCTTCTTTGAGAAATAAAAACATTTAGCCGAATATTTTGGTGACCTTTTATTATTGAACAGCAGTCAGGGGAAATATTTTTCACCCCAGCAATTATGCTGATGTGAAGACTGTCCATGTAAGGGGATGGGTCTGAGGGAGAGGCGCCAGTTGTAAAGAAGGGGGCTTGAGAGGAGATTCTGGAATCATGCCCATGAGAAGCAATAGGTAGACTAGCTATGAAAAGTGCAATAGAAGATAATGATGGGCATACTAAATACATAAAGATACAGAAAGAGAAAGGAACTTTTATGTTGACGCACTGTCTTTGTTTATCTTATCAGTTGACTCATTCTTGCTCCTTGGGCAGTAAGAAGATATGTGCAGGCTACACACCTGCATCTAGATTTGGATTTCAGATTAGGGTTTGCATTTCAAGTCCTTTCCAGAGGTATGGGCATTCAGCTGTGTTGGTACAGTTCACTGTGTTGTATCACAGGGATGATTTATGACTGAAATTTAGATTTAAATTTGGATTTCATGTAACTTCTGCAGAAAATATAAAGCACAGTTGATTTTGCATTTTAAATACCTTCCTTCTCACCACACGCATTTGATTGAAAACAGGGGCTTATGAATATATGTATATAGCTTTAAGTGTGTTGAAAGAAATTGATAGCGAAGGGCTGGAAAGCCTGCTAGTTAGACAATGGACAGTACAACAGAGATTGATAAAGTGTAGTTCTGGGAATTATATTGTTTAGAGTTGATCTAAGAACAGATTGATTCAATTTAGGGGAAATGATTCTTTATTACATTCACAGAAGTGTGTTTCTGGAGCAGCATCAAGATTTTAGCTGCTTTTAGGTTTAAATACTACATTCACAAGTGTTCACTGCACTGCTTTAGGTCCTTTGTCAGGATCTGTTAGCTCTGTACTGGTCTGGTGATCCTCATGATCTAAAAGAGTGCTTCACCAAAAGAGGCTCCTTTTCCTCAACATTTCTGTTTGATGTTAGCCAGCTGCCCATCACCAGTACCACTCTTTCCAACAGTGATTGCCCTTGAATCCTAACTAGCTCTCTTCAAGCAGAGATCTGCACGCTGCTTAGCTCTGTGTCCTAGGTCTTAGATTCCATCCTTTTTGCCATCAACAACTCTCTGCTAGCCCTGTGGCACCTCACTTAGCAACTCAATATTAGGAGAACTTTTAACAGCACTGAGGTTTCCCAATGGAAACAGAGAGATCAGCCTGAAGCTGATTCTCACACTGCACAGTATCTGGTTCGGTATTACCTAATGCATGAAATTTTAACCCTTAGACCTCAGTCAAACTGGCGTGGTATTCAGGCTTCTATGGCAGTGACTATACGAGAGGAAATACTTTCAGAACTTTCAGCATGGGAAGGCACTTTGGTTTCTTATGATGAATGCCTCCTTACATGAATAAATGGATGAACATAGTAGATGTGTAGGTGAATGGATGGATGGATAGCTAAAAGAATGATATGAATCAATGGATGCATAGATAGATGGATAAATACTGTTCCACATACTGAGAGAAAGTGAAGGGTACAAAACTATGTCAGGAAAAACTGGGAAGTTTCTCAGGCAGTGATCTGAGGTTCTGTCCTTTGTGTCAGCTTAAAAAAACCAAAATACATAAAGGAGATATCTCAATTAAAGGCCACAGCAGCTTTAAAGGAAATGTGCTGATTTCAGTAAAAGCATCTGAAATATCTCCAAATGTGGAGGAGGGTTTTGACATGAATCTTTCAAGCTGTGGGTAGCAACTGCCAGCAAACTTTGCATCTGCACAGAAAGATAGAATAAAGTGTAGTCTAAGCATTTAAAAAATGCATTGTACTTGCTATGTTTTATGCTTAAAGAGAGTGCTGACAAGTATGGAGCATCACAGAGAAAAGTCTTACCAGCACAATCAGTGCTAAGGGTTTATGCTTTTTATTTGCATTTCCTTCATTCTGTTCCTTCTTTCCCTTGCAAAAGACTAAATTGATTACCAACTTTGTATCAATGAGTTCCATTTTTCCTTACAAAATCAAGGTAGTTGTTCATGCCATGATTTTAAAATAAATTTTTGCTGCAAGTGTGTAGTCATCACTCTTCTTTAATAAGGCTTTCAATTTTTACTTTAATGACATATGTCATGTTATTTCAGAGGTGAAGAAAAATCAGTCCTAATTTTAGCCAGGCATGCTGGGCCCACAGCTGAAAAATAGGAGCTTTGGCCAGACTTGTGAATTCCACTGAAAACTTGCTAACTTGTATATTCTGTGTCACATTCAATTTTTAGTGTATAATTTCTGCCTTCTGTCCTGAGTTTTGTACTTGAAAACTTTTAAATTGGTTTGTCTTCTATAAACATGATTATTTCTACTACGATGTCTAGAAAGCTAATTTATTTTGCATGTAAGAAGGCAATTTCTTGTGTTTTCAGGTAATGCAATCCCAATAAAAGTTTCATAGAATCACAGAGTGGTTGAGGATGGAAAGGACCTCTCCAGACCATCTTGTACAACATCCCTGCTCAAGCAGAGCCACCTCATGCAGGTTTCCTTGCACTGTGTCCAGATGGCTTTTGAATATCTCCAAGGACTGTGACTCCACCACCTCCCTGGGCAAGTTGTGCCAGTGCTTTATCACCCTTACAGTGAGAGTGTGTTTCCTGATGTTCAGAAGGGGCCTCCTGAGTTTCGATTTGTGCCCATTGGCCCCCTAATCCTTCTATTCTCCACGCAGAGCAGTCCCTTCTCTCTCAGCCTTTCCTCAGAGGAGAGGTGCTCCAGTCCCTTAATCACCTTTGTGATCCTTACCTGGACAGAAGCTCGGGCCCCTCCATACTAGGCTTGGCTCTTTATACTGCACACACAGGCTTTCCTGTGAACATTACCTCTCTAGGACTTGTATCCCCAGGTTCCCATGCTGCTCTCATGCCGTGTTACATCTCACACGTGCTTGACATCATGGTGTAAAAACCCCAAACATTTGGTGTGCGATGATGTTTCATGCACCTTGGATTGATATATCACGCATGTAGACAGTCATAATCCCAAGGGTATCCGTAGAGTACCCGTGAATATATGGGCAGTAAAAGCAAGCTTAAGTTTCTCCGGAAGCTGGCAGTGTGGATACAAACCACTCTATGGTACCATGACTAGCTGATCAAGATAGTTCCCTGAGACAGATGAAGGAATAGCTTCAATGGAAAAAGCTATCCTCAGGGATGTTAAATCAGAGCACAACCTTTCAGCAGATGGCACATTTTTTATAGCTGAGCTCTGGGTCACAAAGGGTTACGAAACCTCAGCTATTCCTTGTGCTGAGAACTGCAGAAGCTCCAACATCAGAGAGTCCCTCCACGGCAACATATATGAAGGTCAGATTTCTGTATGCTGTCAGCTCTGGAACAAGGTCACAGTTATCACAGTTACATACCTGTGTCGCTGAATTTTCCATGGCACAGCAGCAATATTTGGAAATCCTTCATAAACCAAGCTGAAATAGACTCGCAGAAGTTGAAGTGTATATTAAAATGTAAATAGGAAGAGAGAACAGTTTGTGTAAGATTAGGGTGAGAAATATAAATATATGATGATTATTAAACCTGATGTAATGGAACATGGCAGGGTGGGGCCCTAGGGCTGAAATAAACTAGATTCCACTCTTTAAACTACATTATGCAAGAGTGAAGATATATAAATTGGGAAAAGTAATGCAGTAATGAAAATGTTTTGGAAAGTGAGAGAGGGTGAACCAACACAGTTTTTAACCCCATAAGAATCTCCTGCCAATATCTTTGAATATGAGTTTTATCTTGTCCTTGTTTATTTCAAGAGTATTTAAATTTTGAAAGGATTTGTGGTTTATTTTTTTCCTTTCAACTGAGTTGAATATGTAAATAACCCCAACAAAGAAGAAATTATCATTAGCAGAAGCACAGATGGAGAATTTGTACTACAATGTGATCTGAGTGCTTGCACTCCCCTGAAGTCCTTTTGCAATCAGCCCATGGGAGAGTATGCACCCCCACGAACAGTTATGCAGGCATCTTTCTGCTTAGATGTTTCAGGGACAGATTGCAGCAGCAATCTGATAGCAAGGAAAGAAAGGCAGAGTTGTGCCCTCACATGGGACAAGGCCACGTGCACTGTTACTGACAGGGCTTATCTCCACCAACTAGGGTCCAGTCCCTCCACCTCACTGCTCCTTCTGCTTCACTCTATGAACTTACGCTTTTGTGATCACAGATGTGTTGTAGTTATGATGGATCTGAGTAGAGGCATGGCTGTGTTTATTATACAGCCAAAATTTGCTGCACTGGAAGGGACTTAAAACTGCTCTGGCCTACAGCCCAGTAATGAGCTGCATCAATCAGTTTCAATAACACTCTGGAATCGAATACACAGATCTCAGCATGCAGGGCCAGCATTAGTGTGTTTATATGCCCATGAAAGAGGTACAGGCCTTTCCATTTTATTGACTGGGAAACTAAGTCAAAAGACATCAGCAGCCTGGTTCTGTTGCCATGGAAGTTGATAGCAAAAATCCCTTTTACAGTCACAGAAAATGAAAGGTTGAGTGAGAATTGATACATCTCTATAGAAATGCCAAATCCGTTGGCTCCTAAGCTTTCACAATTAAGCCCATCTTTTGTTTTGTTCCATGTTAGGCACCAGGGGTCTATCATGATCAGTACTTTCTCTCTGCTGCACATCTGTGATGCTTCAGAAGAAAGTGACTCTTTTATCTGTAATGAGCCAGTATAGATTTTCGACCATGTACTGGAGGAGAGGAGATAGAAGTGGTCGTCTTTAGTCAACAGCATTTATCCTGGAGGGATAATTTGCATTCCCTTAGTATATGCAGGTATTATTTGATATGTATTACAGGTGGGAGAAGTATTAAACCTCCAAAATCACACATGGTGTATTGGATGTGTCTTCAATTACTAATATTTAGCACAGGAGGTCAGAAAGCACTCTGTGGAAAAAATGTGCCTTCCTTAGACTAGAGTACTGTTCTCTAATGCCATAAAATCACACATTCTTCATAAATTATAGGTAAAATCAAGTGAGTGAGAAGTTATCATTTGGCAGTATCTCTTCATCAACAAGTTGCCTTCTGAGCATAAAAGGATGCTGCTGCATCAGAATAGGTTAAATCCTTTGCTCTTTTTCCTCTTTGTTCTGAGTATGGCATTGGTACCGTGCATCCAGCTGTTTGAACAGAGAGGATTAACCTCCTCCTGGGGCCAATTATGCTGCCCAGCTGTCTGCTGCCATTGCTGAGCTGCCAAGGAGCCCAGCCAGGAACACATGTGGCAGGATCCTGCTGTAATGAGAGTCCGTGTTTCAGATGAGGGCTCCTGGCCTTTCCCAAGACATGGATTCCAGTATCTCAGAGAACTGGCTGTTCTGCTCTCATGGGGATTTCTGGTTGCTGAGGCTCACGTTTGATCACTGAGCACACAGGCAGCCCATGTGAGTGAGCCACAGCTCAAATGTGGTGAGGTCAGCTTGTATTTCACTGGGCTGTGTGAATCGACCTCACTATGGGTCAAGAGATGGGCATGTGAACTCTGCAGATTGGGATGCTACCAAAATCCTGGGCATTGCTGGGGTCCTGGATCGTCAACCTCTGCACTTAACTTTGGGATCTTTAAGGTTGGTGCTCTAAAGCTCTCCAAACACCAGTGGTCTGACCCCAGCTTGAACATGACAATTATCCACACCACACCTCCTATGTCAGTGGTAAAACAGGGTAACAGCAAAGAAAGAGCAATTACAGTAGCTGCTGTAATCTCTGTATTTGTGATCCAAATTCTCCCTATTTGTGCAAGGTGATAAAATACTGTAATATAGAAAATCTGAAAGAATGTTTACTAGATTAGCCACAAGTAAAAGAAAAAAAATTTGAGCTGTTTGGGGAGCCATTCCCACCTGAAAAATACATGGACAGGAAGCATACTGGTTGGTTGCCTGGAGGGAATCTCCCAAGTGCATAAAGAAGAGAGGAAAAAACAGGGAGGGGCTGTGAACAAAGTTTTCCCTTCTCCACAACTCTCCTGCTGAGCACACCAGGACCATGAGTCATAAGTTTGCACAAAAATCAAAGTAGTTTTCTTTCTGTTGGCTGCAGATGGACATTTTAAAATCAAACATCTATTCTTTCTTTCTTTATTTTTTATTTTTTTGAGTGCTGAGGGAGGGTGGAGTGTGGAGAGAAGGGCAAAGTAAATGATGCACTGAAAAATGTCTATTTAACTGTGGGAAGAAGTCCTTGAAAATTAGAAGGCAAATTTGAAGGTGCTTGATTTTAGGAAAATGATCTTTTAACCTCAGAAATATTTTCCAGCTAAGTTTCATATTGTATCAGGGTATGATGAGGCATGACTACAATACAAGTTTTCAAATGATACCTTGATACAGCTGTAACAGTGCACACTAACACATTTTGAAAATGACATTAAACTTTAAGCCTACTTGTTACCATTAGAGAAACATAACAGAAGACTGTTCCCAAATCTGTTTGCACTGAACTGCTTCTATAGCTTCCACAGACTCCTCTGTTAGGAGGAAGATTTGGGTCAGATTTAGTTCTTCTCATCTTCGTAATTAAGGCAATGATTAGAAAAATCACTTTAAGATATTAGGAGTGATATACGTGCTTACATTTGAAGCTCAAGGGATTGTTTTTCCATGTGCACAAGGCTTGCTGACCCAGATTTCCATCTTTTCAGTGCTTTCCCAATACATAGAATAACAGGATATTCATGTTTGTTTCTGACATGTTTGAAAACTGGGAGACTCTGGTTCATAGTGATCTAAACACAAAGGAGCTGTCAATTGGGTTTTTACAGTCATTTCTTTTAATGCTGTGAGACAGAACATTAAATGCCCCACCAAGAATCTGGAGATTATATGTATCAGTGTCCCATAAAATATGATGATTATTTTCCCACTGAAGAAGTTTCAGTAAAAAGAAAATTAAATCTTTCATGTAGAAACTGCATTAGAGAATTATAAAGGCATCCTGTCTCAGTTTCTTTGCAATCACAAATTAAGAGTACGGATACCATGAAATGTTAAATCAATCTGCTGACCAAAGGTAGTTGACACGTAGTGTGGGGATAACTATTATTTGTTCAGAGCTGAAAGCTGTTACATATCTAGTGATAAGAGCAAGGTGATGTAAAAAGAAAAGGCAGAGGAAAAAAGAAAGAGATGAAGGCAAACCAAAGCACATATGACCAATTTTCTGAAACTGATGGGAATATCGCATTTCCAATACTTGAATTATGCATTATGAATACTTCATCTGATGCATTTAGCCCACAGTCCCATTTTTAATTTGTGAATCCCTTGCAAAAGTCTCAGATTTAACATGATTCATCGATAACCTAAAAACACAGTATTAAAGTTGTGCTACAAGCTCCTAAACTTCTGGATGTTTTCACTCCTAGTAACGCCACTACCAGCATACACA
Organism: Pachycephala philippinensis; assembly: GCA_013397055.1. NCBI lineage: Eukaryota > Metazoa > Chordata > Aves > Passeriformes > Pachycephala > Pachycephala philippinensis. The sequence continues at coordinate 83,090 of VWZT01009596.1, forward strand.
TCCAGAATGAAAAAGAGGATATTTTCTTGTTGTGCCAGGCATCCAAGCAATTACGTTTACTAAGGATTATCTCACATGCAACCACTGTCCTGTGGAACACAACTGAGAAAGAGCTTGTCTGTGGTTTAGTCACACTATCTGTGAACTGCTCTAGACAACTACCTGACTTTCTATGGCCTATTTCCTCTACTGTTTCATTACCTAGATAAAATTGTGACAACAGAAAAATGCTCCCAGCTGTTACAAAGGTGTTCTCCATGGCTTGAAAATGGAATTAGTTGCATGAAAACTAGGTACATCCCTTTGCCAAGCTCTGGTCCAGAAGAAGTAATGAATCATGCCAGTGACACAGATGGGGCTGGACATATTCACAACGTGAATGGATGGTGCTTTGTAACTTAGAATCGTTTAATGCCAGTATCACATGAATAGGCACACAGATCAGAATAGAATTATCACATCCCACATTTGTGAGGTCTGACTCCAAACTTTCATAAACATAGCATAAAATAAGGCTTATTGAAATTTTTACATGGAGTTCCCAAATACTTTCTTGGAATATGACTGTCATGTTACTGTTTCACTTTTCTCTTAAGGCTCTTTGCTGTATATTGGATGAGTACCAGGTAGCTTCTCTGGCAATGCCACATTGCAAAAGAAAAAATCAAAGGAAAGGATTTAAATGTTCAGCCTGACCATATTTTTCCTCTGCAGTTTCTGAGTAAATCAAATATCATGGCAGAATCCTTCTTACAGAAGATGTGCTACTTCTGGCTTACAATAGCAACCAGAAGTTCTCACAGCTGCACATGGGGAATAGGACGTTTCCATAGCTCATTGTCATTGCCCTTGCTGACAGTGCTGCCTTAGTCTAGCTGGACCTGAGTAGGCAAAGGATCCAGACGTACCCTTTAAGTCCCAAAGAAGGCAGCAGAATATAAATGTATGCCTGCAGTTTTGTGTGGATTTATGTGCTCTGCTGAGCTTAATTTTGCTGTAAAATGGAGTCCCTATCCCTCTTGTGCTTTTGTTGTACTCAGTAGGATTCCAGATATGTGTCTATTGAATATGTTTTAAAATCACCATGATATTGTTGAAAGAAAAGAATAAGACAGAGTAATAATCATAATAAAATCTAGTTTTTCCTTAAGCTAGTTCCATTTAAATTCAGTGGAGCTACACAGATCTCATTTGGGACTATTATTTTCTATTAAGTTTTGTTGTAGGTCTAGGATTTCATACAAATACTTAAATTTGAAGAGAACACAATTAGTACATGCCAATTCTGTGTTCTAGAAACAGTTGGGCTGATTACTCTGATTTGAGTTTGCAACTAAGTACAGTAAAAGAAAAAGAACTGCACTGAAGACCTGGCAGTTCATTTGCCTGGTAGAGGTAAAAATCAGCTGTCAGATTTACTACAAACCGAAGATGACACATACTGTGGTGGACCAATAGCGCAGGATAGCACAGGAACTCTGTCAGGACTGGCAGAGGCCATGTGGGCTCTTCTCCCAGGTAAAAAGTGGCAAGATGAGAAAAAAGGGCCTCAAGTTGCACCGGTGAGAGGTTTAGATTGGATGTTAGGAAATATTTCTTCACTGAAATGGTGATCAGGCATTGGAACAGGCTGCATAGGGAAGTGATGGAATCACCATCCCTGAAAATGTCCAAAAGACATGGATGTGGCACTAGGTGATATAGTTTAGTGGTGAACATGGTGGTGCTGGGTTAAGGTTTTGACTCAATGATCTTGGAGGTCTTTGGCAACCTTAATGATTCTCTGTGTGTTGAACAGATATTTGAGGATAGATGCCAGCAGAAATGCCCTTTGTACACATACATTTTTGTATATTATGCAGGTGTTTGTTTACAAGTTATGCATATATTTACCTATATATAAACATGCAAATATTTATAGGTGTATATGTTGCATTCTTTGTCTTCAAGGATTTTATACCCTCCTGACTTACTCCAATGAATTCACAAACTATGAAAGCAGAAGCGGGGCAGGAAGAAGTAGATTTATTTCAATGTTCTCTGATTTCTGTGCAGTTTCTTCTGCCTGTGAATGCAGTCATCAGAACTAAAGTCTGCCTGAATTCATGACATCCATTGCTGCTGACTACAGCGAAAAGCAGCCCTTGAGTGACTGCCAGCCAGACAAAGCACAGGATGAGCTTCCTGCCCGTACCTATGCGTGATCTCGAGAGATGTTAAAAGGTTTTCGTACGAAATGTCTTCAGTTAATTAAAACAAGGGCAGAGAGGAAAAGGTCTAACTAGCAGAGTAGCTGCATCCGCTGTGCTTCCAGCAAACCCAGCTGCTTGTACCGACATGCATAAACTCTAAACCAATTTTTCATTAGAGAAATTTTCCGTTCCAGCTCCACTGATGCAGAGGTTTCCACTTTCAGGCTCCTTGCTGTGTTGCAGAGCTTGTTATTAGTTATTATTCATCTGTCCTCAATTCAGTGATCAGATCTGTCTGCTGCTGCTTTAGGAGGCAGAGAATCTAGCCAAACTTACTGAGAGAAAAACATAAAGCAGGAAAACACAACCATTGCATGAAGTGCTTTTCCTGTGGGCTGCCAATCTCACCCTGACATCATGTAGATAAGAAATAATTTTCAATCAACAAAATCAGGCCCACTGCAGATGAAGCCTGAGACAAACAGAACAAAAAGTCATGCTGTCCTCATCCTCAGCAGAGCTGATCCTGAACACTTCTCAGAGACACGGGTGACTGCAAAGTACCATCTCATCAGAATTCCCACTAACATCCTCCATCATTTTTCATCTCAGAATGTGAGCAGCTAAGAAGGTGCAAATAGGGATATTAAGCTCTCTTGTTGAGAGACAGTTCCAGAGGGGAACTGTCCCAACAACTGCTGCTTCCTGGTGTGGAAAAGCTAGTGGCTGCTGATTACACTGAGAAAGAAGGAAAAAATAGAGGCATGGGTCAGTCTTGCATCTTTATATGTACTGCTTCCAGCTGAGTTCACAGTGAATATGAAAGCTCATTCCTCATACAGGTAATTTCTATGCAGCTTTGTAAGGCTTGAGCAAGCCTGGGTCTACATATCTGTTGCTTCTGCTAGAAGGATTACCCTTTGTAGAAATCAAAAGAACAAGGCTGAGGCACAAATGGTGACAGAATTGTGACATACAGCCACGTTAGGGAGGATGATTCCAAGGGTTCTGCCTGGCCTTGGGAACAGGGTTGCCTCTGTTCCCATTTGTCTCTCCCTGGCAAGCTGTGCAAAACATGTCATGTGAAACAGCATGGCTTCCAAAACAGACAGCTGGAAAACTGGGTGGCAATGTGAAATAGAAGCCATCTGCAGGTGATAAGGTCCTCTTGATAGTGTGGCTGATCTGGCAGTGCCTATGCGAAGCAGAAATGTGCCCTGCATGAGCTACCTCTATCTGTATGCTTTGTGGCCCAGATGTGCAGAGATCTGGCATTAATAACAGTAGAATCTGAGTCTTGATTTATGTCTGGCTAAAAAAGAGAGAGATAGATGAGTAAAAGTATTCTCATGTAACTAGATGATTAGATTCATGAAATGCAGTATTGCAATGCAATGCAATATTGTATTTCATGTCCCAGCCCAACCTCCCAGAGGCTGGCCTAGGCCAGCCAAGGGGGGATTCTGGAATGTGGTAGGCAGGGCCAGCACAGGTGTTCCTGGGATGGAGTCTTCATTACTCACGTAGGCTCCAGGGCACTGTGTCTGCTTTTGCTCTCATTCCTGAGCAGTGTCTGGCAGTACAAGGTGACCTGCCCTGGGGAAAGGCCAGGAGGGAGGCTTGGGCCTGCTCATGTCTTCCCTTCCAGAGCCACTGAGGCCCTTTGCAAGCAGTTGCTAAGAGCAGATTTGTACTAAATATCAAAAGTAAAATTAATCAGGGGTAACCATACACCAGTGTAGTCTGGGGGCTGACCTGCTGGAAAGCAGCTCTGTGGAGAAGGACCTGGGGATCCTGGTGGACAACAAGGTGTCCATGAGCCAGCAGTGTGTCCTGTGGCCAAGGAGGCCAGTGGTGTCCTGGGGTGCATTGGGAAGAGCATGGCCAGCAGGTTGAGGGATGTGATCCTGTCCCTCTACTCAGCCCTGGTGAGGCACATCTGGAGTGCTGTGTCCAGTTCTGGGCTCCCCAGGACAAGAGGGAGACATGGAGCTCCTGGAGCAGGTCTAGCGGAGGGCAACAGAGATGATTGAGGGACTGGAGCATCTCTCTTACCAGGAAAGGCTGAAGGAGCTGGGCTTGGTCAGCTTGGAGAAGGTGCAACTGAGAGGGGATCTTATCAATGTCTATCAGTATCTGAAGGGGGGTATCAAGAGGATGTTTCAAGGCTCTGTTCTATCTTAGCAATAGGACAGGAGGCAATAAGCAGAAAGTGATGCACAGAAAGTTCCACCTGAACACAAGGAAAAACTTGTTTATTGTGTGGGTGAGCACACACTGGTACAGTTTGCCCAGAGAGGGTGTGGAGTCTCGCTCACTGGAGATATTCAAGAACTGCCTGGACACAATCCTGTCATGATCTAGGATGACCCTACCTGAGCAGGGAGGCTGAACCAGGTGACTCACTGTGGTGCTTCCAACCTGACCCGTTCTGAGATTCTGTAAAAAGTAATTCTGAGCAAGTAATAGACACAATAAGTGTGCATTTTGCATTTTTTTTGCCTCACCAAGAGCTGCCCAAACCAGACAAGGACATGTATTTGAGGACATTGATAAGTTTTGGTGTGTCAGAAACAGATCACTGATCACAGTCATGTTGCATCTGTGTTGGCTCACACATCACCAATCATCTATCTTACTATTTATTTATTGGATTATAAAATAACTTAGAAACTTCAATCCTTTTTATTTCCACATCTTGAAAATCTGTTCATGTCTGGAACTCTTAGCTGGAAATGGTAATTAGCAAAGCCAGGATATGTTCAAAGAAGGACAACAGGAATGACTGAGGGAATGGCATGGCTGCATTAATGAAATATACTAACAATTGAACATGAAAATAGTGAGCACAAACCTCCAGAGCAACCCCACACCATATGTGACAACATGTACCCTTGTCTAAGCTCTACAGAAAGCCTTAGCGCTTTGCTCAGCACCCCTCATTTTAAATGTATAAAGAAACTTCCAGCAAAGTTCAAATGCAGTGCCTGAAATGCCTTGTCATGAGGAACTGAGCAGAAAAACCAAGGCAAAATCTCCTGTATGTGGGAGGTAGATATGAAAGTAAATCTCTGCTGTTTTCAGCCAAGGGAGAGCTGGGTACCTGCCACTTTGCAAGCCCACAGATTTCTGAGATTATCCTCTGATGAGCAGACGTTTTCTTTAAATAGCATGCTGCAAATTAACAGTTCTCAGAAAACTCCTCTGACAAGTCCCTGACAAAGTTTCTTCCTTAACCCTTAAGGTGCTGACTAAATGGAGTGACAGAAAAGGTAGGGCCTGATACAATGATTACTACCAGGGCTAATAACCTCATGTAGCAATGTAAGAGTGGGAGATGCCGTTCTTGCCATGTGGGAGACAGTGGATAGATTTTGAACTCAGAGGCATCTGATTATAGCAATTTTCTCTGTTTCAAGGCAATTTTCAAGTTGTTTTACATTTTTTTTTTTTTTGCTGTTCCAGGTGATGATAAATACAAATATATCTGTGAAATAAAAATCAGGGCAAACTCTTGGTTTTTCCCCTCTTGGCATTGAAATGTTAAAACAAAAAAGAATATTTAGTTTTACAAGTCACAGAATATTGCATAAGTTTGTTTTCACTACCTGTTTTAAAATTTTAAATTTTTCAGAATGCACCTTTTCTGGAAAACAACGATTAGTATTTCCCTATGAAAAATATTTCATTGAAAACTGTCTGATATGATACAATGGAGAAGAGGCTAAAACTGCATTTTTTTTTACGGAAACATTTTGTGTTTTTGCAAACCAAAGCACACTAGCATATTCCAGAGAAAGAAGCAAGACCTTTACAGGTAAATCAGTGTAATTCCACACGTTTCAATGAAGCAGCGTGAATAACGCTGTCAGCAAATCTTGTCCCTTGTGTGTAAAGCAGAATTTCCTGTCACAAATAGGTTGAAGCCTGGCTCTGTTAATACATCTTTCATGTTTCTTTACACTTTTTCTGTATCAACCACTCTTAAAAATTGTTGTCTTAAACTGTAATAATCATGTACTTCATCACAACATTGCTGCTGATTCCTCTCAATATGTTGTATAATAATACCACTTTCTTTGTTCAAAATGCCATTTACCTTTTAAAAAAAATTCCATGGGCACTTACTCTGAGGAAGATCCCTGCACCACCTTTTGCAGTGTTGCTACAATGCTTTTCATTTACAAATAAGTACAAATTAAGCTAAGCTTTGCTCTTTTATTCCTTTCACTTCCTCCCATTTTGGTTGCTCACTTACGTGACTGTGGGCAGGAGTGCCTTTGTTTGTTAATTTTTTTCTCTGCAATCATCTCATGGACCACTTTCCAATGTCTGCATCTCACAGACTGCCACCAGTCCATAACCTGCAAGACAAGAGTCACTGTTGTGCAACACTGCAGTGCTGTTAGTCTTATTCCCTGTGGAATTTATTTTCTGTATTCTCTCTTTCATCAGGTTTTTCTTCATGACAGTAAAGCACCTAAGTTGAAAGTATTTTGCCAGTGCTGTTCCACTGAGTTTTGGAGTATCTTACTGGCACAAATGGCAGTGGAATGCTGTTCCTAATTGAAAGAGATATGTAAGTCTACCTATTCTCATAGAAAGGCAAAGAGATGAAAAACTGCTATCAAATAATGTGTATTGTCAAAAGTCTGAGCTGTGGCCATAAAATCTGTTCTTCCAAAGCTGTTTCCTTGATTGTTGTTTCCCATGTTCAAACATATATGGTATCAGCTGAAAAATAATGCAAAAATAACAATTATTATAAGAAGAAAATACGTTGCCAAAAGAATACCTTCTTGTAGCATGGCCGTAGCATATTGCTAAGAGCAATAGGACAGGACTTTCTGAAAGATTTCTTTGGCAGCTGGATTGTTATAAGCTCTGAGGACTTCTTGAGTCTACAGGCTTCAAGAAGTCCTTGAGGCATGTGCAGGTGAAGTAATTCAGAGCTGTAGGCTGTGAAGGTGGAGTGGAGCAGAGGTGAGAGCAGCCATTTGCCCGGGTGCATTTCAGCCCAGGTACCAAAGACTAACTATACTCCTGCTTCTTGGAATATTGGTCCCTAAACAGGAAAATAGGAACTGAGGACTTCTGAGAACCTTGTGAATCTTTTGTTCTAGTACTTACTAGGATGCTGGTGGAATCCAGAGCCTTTGTTTCTCTGCATATGTGATGGTATGGATGTAGATATGGATCTGGATCCATTCTTCACAATGCTATTGGATCTCAACTCAAGTCTTGGTCTCTTTTGTGCTAGCTTTTGTCTTCTTAAGTATCTCCTGCTATGAGAATCACTATCTGCTGGCATTTTTCCACCTCATTCCCTAACAGGAAGCTTTCTTCATTTTATTTTCTGTGCCTTTTAAATGTAAGAGCTGGGATGGGAAAATTCAGTTTGCAATAGGTGTACACTGGGGAGCTCTGGGACAGTCATAGTTAGCATCTGAAATAAAAAGAATCTGAAGGAGAAAACCAGGCAAAAAATGGAAAACAAAGATTCTATACTTACTGTATTTAACATCAGTTGTACTGCAGCTGCAATTACACTCAAGAGTACATTAGAAATCTTGGGACATTGAATTACAAACACATAATTCAGGCCCATTCTTGTAAATGGGCCTCACTGTAATATTTGCATGTTAATGTTCCCAAATCTCATCACAGCTCCAGTTTATTGAAAATGGCTAGCTCTGTAGAAGAAAAGCTAGATGATATTTCTATGTAAATATTTATTCCGAGATGTGTATCCTTTATATAGAAACAACCAGAAAAAGACAGCATTTAGTGAATTCACTAATAACAAAACCACTAGAAGCAAAGAGTTTGTCTTTTCCTCTGAAATCAGAGTCCCAAGAGCAGGACATTTACTTGGTATACCTGTCCAATGTCCAGTGTCAATGGCTGTTAACAGCAAAGTGTGCATTGATATCATCCTGTTCTTACTCAAAAACCCCCTCTCATTCAACACAACATACGGAAAATATCCCGCAGTTCAATGGTGCCGAGGTATACCTTTGTCAAAAACTTCTTAAAATATGCATCATCAGGGTTTCAAGACCCACTTCACTGAATAATCCTACAGTACCTAGAGAAAAACATGGACCCTTGCACCCATCTCCATGGGAATGCAGGGTAATGATGTTTTTGAAGGTGATGACACAGTGGTTGTCAATTTGTCCTTAAGCCCAGGCTTCAGCTGCCCCTTTACCTTGGTGAGGCCGGAGCCAACAAGACTCAATCAGTTCCAGCATTAGCCTCGACCAGACCTCTTGTAAATCATCTTTCAAACTAGCATAGAGAAATAGGATCATCTATCATAATGTACCTTAGTTTGAATGAAGAAGACTTTAGAAAATTGATTTACTAAGGTACTGAAGATAAAACAGAGAAACTTTACATAGCACTAAGTTTTATTTTAATTAATAACACAAACTCATCTCAGTAATGAGACACTGCCTGAGCTCATTTCTTTGCCTGCTGATCTTCACTGAACTCCCAAATGAGCCAGGCCAATGGGAACAGACACAGTCTAAGTATTTTTTGATATAAAGCCCTTGTTTTATTTATTGTTTTCGTAACTCAAGGCCAGGTTGGATGGGGCTTTGAGCAACCTGGGCGAGTGGCAGGTGTCCCTGCCCATGGCAGGGGTGTTGGAACAAGATGTTAAGAAGACCTTGGGAGATTTTGTTGTGAAGATCTTATTCTTTGGATGACAGTCATGACAGAAAAACGCAAAACTCCTTTACTTGCTTGTAGTGTATAATCTCCCATTTTTTCTTAGGCTTTTACCTATCCAACACAATAGACCCTTCTTTTGAAGGCTGATTTTTTCATTACAAAGGACTGTACAAACTAAACAATACATTGTCTAAAACATTTTGCAAGCAATTGTAAAACACTGCTGCAAGCTACTCTAGTTGTAAATTGAGAATGTCAAAGATCTTAAAATCAAGTTCATTTGAAATCTGTATCCTTTGTCCGCAGTAGTTTCAGCTCTTTGGCTCTAATTATGCAGCTTTTTACTTTAAAAATACTTTGTTGTTTTATTTGCGCCTACCGCTTTGTGTTGTATTAAACAGAAGAAAGCCAAGTTACACAGCAAATCAACAGTGATTAGTTTTAGACTTGAGACACATGTTCACAAACAAAGTGCACACAGCTGTAGTAACAGCATGTATTTTATTCTTTCACTTCCATGGGCAGCTGCCTCTAACCTGAAATTCATGCCCCATTACTCCCATTTAGTATGATATTATAGTGGTTTTGATGCATCTTTTTCTCAGGTTGGCCACAGAAAACCAATAAAGCAAATGAGTCCTTTACATGCTTAAGAGCACTCCAGATGAATAAAACACAGAACCATCTCTGTACTTCAGTGTCTGTACTTCATTAAAGTTAACTAATGTGCTTATCTGTAGGGGAAAAAAAAAGAGAGAGACAAGAGAAAGAGTCAAGCAAAGGAAAAGAGAAAAATGTTGCCATAGAATCTTGACACACCAACATTTGCAGGGAAAAGTCACCTTGCTTTAGCCTCTCTAGCTTTCTTTTCCCCTTTCTTGCTCTAAAATTAGATACATCCATTTCAAAGGAGCCATCTGGGCAATCCTAAGGAAAGCAAGAGAGACCACACCTGACATTCTCTGAAACTCAACCAACCAGAGGAAAAGTATTTTATTTCTCCTTCTCTTTCTGATTTGAGGAATAAAGCAAAGAGAGTCAAGAGAAACTCCTATTGTGAAGCATAATAGGGAATGTCATTGCAGCTTTTCCTGAGATGATTCAAGGAGCTTTTTCTACCAGCATGCATCTGCATTTGCTTTATAACAGAGAGCGGCAGCCAGTAGGTTAAATGCTTAACATAAGTCTGTGATTCAGCAAGAGACCTCCATTCAGAAAAAAAAATACTGAAGCTTAAACTCTGCTATGTTTATGGTTTCTCTTTTAGGTTCTCTGTTACTCTCACCTGTAGTGCTGGGAGCAGTTTTGGGCATGACAATATGAGAAAGCTTTTAGAAAGCATCCAAAGAAGGGCCACAAAAATGTTGGAGGGTCTCTTGAGCGGAAGCTGTATGAGTTGCTGCTGAGGTTGCTTGGGCTGTTCACCCTGGAGAAAAGGAGACTGAGGGGAGACCTCATTGCAGTCAACAACTTCCCCATGAGGGAAGTGCAGAGGCGCACTCTGATCTCTTCTCTGTGGTCACCAGTGGCAGAACTCAAGGGAATGTCATGGAGCTGTGTCAGGGGAGGTTTAGGTTGGGTGTCAGGAAAAGGTTCTACAGCCAGGGGGTGGTTGGGCACTGGAACAGGCTCCCCAAGAAAGTGGTCACAGCAGCAGCCTGACAGAGTTTAAGAAGCATTTGGACAATGCTCTCAGGCACATGTTGTGACTCTTGAGGCTGTCCTGTGCAGGGCTGGGACAGGGACTTTGATGATCCTTGAGGATCCCTTCCAACTCAAGATATTCTACGAGTCTGTCTCTATGTGTATTTGCTCTCCCAAACAGGAATCCTAGAGCCCAAAATACTGAGTTTATTTTACATCTTACACACAAGTACAGGAATGACTTAACTAGGTATCCTAAGGTGAAAGGAACAGTGAGGCAAATTATCCCATGTATTTCTGAAGCTGACAGATTTTAGCATATTTTTTTACCAGGACAGTCTTCTGCCCTCTTAGACCAAAAAGCCATGATAATTTTTCATGTTCACTCTTGCCTTTCCTATTTATATTTAAGAATAACTTTCCGTGATGAGTGCATTTAATTTGAGTGAGCAAACTCTGTAATAAAATAGCACTCAAAAGGAATCAAAGAAAATGAACCAAACCATCTAGAAGGAGGTAACTAAAGAGTTGAATAGAAGACGACAGGCAGTTGCTGTGGAAAGCAATATGTAGGCTGGACATGAGAGGCCATTTGTAGCCTAGAGACCTGTCAGACTTCCATAGGCACAGACAGTATAAGCAGGGAATAATTTTGCTACAACTTTTTATAAACAATTAGTCAAACTAATTGAGAACAAGAGTTTACAATTCTTGAGAGAGGGAATAAAATCAGAATGCACAGAAAATACCCTAGTTGCTTTTTGCCCACCAAATACTGGTCCTCATTGAATGGTTCATTGGTTGGTTTAACTGGCATTGGGAAATGTAGGATTTAGTTGCCTTTATACCTAACTACAAAGGTAGCTAATGGTTAACAGCTTGTCCGGTCCTTTTTTAAAAACAAATCACATTAATTGCCTTAACTTCAGTGGCATTTCCACAGTTCTTCCCTGCACTGCAAGTTCTGGTTTTGCTTAGGTTTATATTTTTCTCAATTTCTCCTTTTTTTTGCCTCTCAGCTGTTCATATTAAGAAGAAAGTATTTATCTTTGAATCATTCACATTTTTAAATATTTCCTATAAATCTTCCTACAAATATTTCAGGAAGTTCCCTTCCAGCATCAATAATCATCATTACCGATGAATCCCAGGTCCCTAATTCTGCCCCTCCCCTCCCCTTCCCCCTTTACTTTGAGTATCATTCCTCATGCTATGTCTAACCCAAGTAATTTTAACTGCGCTCATCATCTGGCTCTGATTTGCTTGTGCTGGCTCCTCCATTTCTTTCTCCACTAGAGCAGCTGCTGGGCTTAGAGACTGTCAGTGACTTTGATTTTTGTATTGTGTCAATGTACAATATTTCCTGCTTATCCAAGATAAATTTAATCTGCCGCCATGCTGCCTAGAGCTCCAATGACGTTAAGTACATATGGGGAATTTCACAATCCTCTGCAGACTGTTATTAGCTGAAATAACCTTTATCAGTTCTCTATAATTTGCTGTCTACTTCGTTTACGAGCTTAGTTATGAGTTAAAAAACTTTGGTCCCAATATTGATCTCTGAGACACGTCCGTACTGACCATCTTTCAAGCTCAGAAATATTCACTTTGTAGGTTCTTAAACTTTAACGTACTACCAAGTTTCCAATATTATATAACCTTCTGAGACTAGTGGTATTTTTATTTTAAATCTATACCATTATTTCTTTTAGGAATGAACATATTAATTGTCTGGAAAGTCCTGAGCTGGTGCTATTTGTATGTAGTTTTTAACTAGATAAAGAAAAAAACAATAAAATTCATGGTATAGAACAAAATACTGTCTTTATTAGGAGGATTACTTTTTTTTTTTCCTACTGCTTAGCAGTTTGAATTGTAAGGTCAGGAAGTATTTTAAGAAGGGAAATAAAAGCTAATGTGATCACTGATGTGGAAACTGGTATGTGTTGTACGTGAAATTACAGAGTTAGAGGTAGAGCTCAAGGCTTCCCAATTCTCATTGTGTCTCCACCGAGGTGTTCTGCTTCTCATGCTGGCACATCACCTCTCTCCCTGTTACAGAACCCCGGCTGTTGCGAAGTGTAATTTCTTGTGAATGCCTCTGATCACTTTGTGGTAGTGAGTACCCAAAGGTGATATAAAGAATAGGTAACTGATCTGTTAACTTGGAAGGCACTCAGCTCCCAAGAGAAGTGGTTTGCTTTTTTTTCATTAGGAAAAAAAAAAAATCAAAGTGAAGTAATTTTATTTAACTTTGGGTAATAGCTTGATTTAGTATAACTGGGAAAGAAAGTGAAATTAGCTGGAGTGTTAGAATGGATTTGTAAATGAATTAATGACCTTTGGAAGCAAAATTAAGATTCACACAAAATGAACATTTCCATTTTCTTTTATTTCAAAATATTTCTCATGGTGGAATGTTTTGCAGAGAACAATCACATTCAAGAAAATCTTCGTGTCTCAAAAAAAAAGTGTGCGAAAAATGAGTGAAAGAAAAGAAAGGATTCATAAGAATGAAACATATTCAGCTGTATAAAGAGCAGCATACCTAAGATTTTTTAGACACATCATATAACTCCCCAGGGCCATTTGGTATCCCATACACATACTGGTATCACCCCAGCTAGAGGGGGAGTGATTGGTACTAACTATAGGCAATGTGACATACATTTAGGAAGTACTGATTCCAGGAGAGGGATATGATTTCTGTTCAGGGATCAATGTTTTTTCCTCAATGATGTATAAGCACATACTTCATTTGCTTCTTAGGTGCAAATTATGTTCCAAACTCCTAATTAATTCTGTAGGATATTTTTGGTTTGTTTCCTTTTTCTCGCCTCCTCCTGCCAGCTGACGTTGCACGTTGAGAACCAGGATAGTTTTCCAGAGACGAGGGTGATGCTCATTGTTTTGGAAACTGGCCAGGATCCATGGTGGCTAAGAGACACAGGATCATTCTAATGGCTTTTAAAGCCTTATTTTAGAGACAGGAATCACAAGACTTCCTGTTTATCTTGCTTTTTTGTATTTTCGTGCAAAATGAGTCATTGCCAGCTCTACCAGCTAAAACAGAGTGCAAGATGCCCTCTGAACTTGTTGAAGAAAAAGATACTTGTTTTCCCCTAAAAACGGCATGGGGGATGTATGACACCAGTGAAAAGATGGTAGCATAAACTTGCTATCATATCTGCACTGTTGTGGTCTAGCAAATATGGGTAATTATATCTGCAAAGATACAGCAATATGGGCATCAGAGTGTGCCAACAGGGAGCCTATGAGTGCTTTGGAGTTAAAGGCTGTGTTATACCTTGGGCTGACTTAAATTTGTGACTATAGGACAGTAAATATTTTTTTACAGGCATGTTATTGTGTGCTATTGTAAATCTACTCTCACTGGACTCTTGAGCAAACACACTGTTCTGGATTTCTCTATATTTAGACATCAATAGACACATGTTGACTTGTAAGCTAGTTACTCTGAGTATGAGGTTAGTCTGACCCATTTTAGCCAAATACTTCAGGAGGGAATTAATGGCAAGGGTACCAGGCTTGTTCTTGCAAGAAGACTGTACCCTGCTAGCTCCTACATAAACATCTGTGTGGGCAACATCTGCCTTTACTCAAACAATTCTCACCCAAGCTCTCTCTTTAAAGATACTGCTTGTATAACAATGAATGTACTTTATATATGAACATACTTTGATTTCTAACTTGATCTGAATTCTCAGCATAGACAGATCCAGACAAAAGTACCAGGAGAAACTCAGGCCAGAAGCAGTGCTCTCAGAATTTATCTTCTGTAGGATTAATTGACAATAGTGCTGTCACCACCTTAAATGTTAAGTCTAATCTATGTTGAATCTTCATATTGTCTGCTGAGTCTTTGAAAAAAGGATGTCATGAAAATTTGAAAAGGAATTATCCTTTTATCTGTTCCTGCAGTAACTAGAAGCCTTTCCTTCTCTTCTGCCTCTTTTCTTTTGCAAAGGCACACAAACCCCAACTTACTGTTCTTAGAACAGAGTGTTTCATTTTGGTGTGTCTGTGCTAAATGTTGAATTGAAAATCTTTACTGGTATTCCTATGCTTGTGAACACTACTCCAGACACATTTCATTACTGTGGATCTGTACTTGGCGCTTGCTGGTGTTCCCTGCAGACACTTGCAATTAAAGATCAGACACGAGGGACCCAGATTTCACAAACAAGGGGAGACTGCCTGGGCTCTGCAAGGCTCTTCATAAGAATAAACTTGCCTCCAAGATGAAAGTGGCCAAGGTGGGCAGGGTGCTCAAATGAACTAATGAAATAATTAAGGCCTTATGGTGGTAGTAGGACACCACCTGTAAGTGGGTTAAGCACAGTGTGCACCAGTGCAATTCAGTAGGGATGCAGTTCTGATGCAAGAATCTGGGTGCACAGAACATCATGTCCTCTGAGATGTTAAAAGAGTAAAATTGCTTGTGTGTAAGCTACTCGATCACTGACTTCTTGTTGCTCCTGAATTCTTCAACTCTTGGCTTTTAAATTTAACAAAGAGCCTTTGTGATGTATTTCTTTCCTGCTCAACATAGCTGTGTGGAAAATCACGTAAGTATGATCTGTCTTTTACAACACAAACATCTAAGTGGTTTTATAAGTTATAGGATTCTGCACTGGAATTAGAAAACCTTATTAATGGTGTATTTGGGGAAACACGTAGACATGGGAAATATTGTCTCTTGGCACCTAAGGCCAGAAAGGAGTGATTAACAGAACTTTCTTTTTTAATGATGCTAGCTTTGCTTAGTCTTCTGTGCTACTCCCATTCTTCTCAAGCTATTTTTCAAACCTTTTCTCCAGATGAAGAGAATTAATTGTACTTCAAAAATAATTTATAGATTAATGGGAAGGGTCATTTGTGTTCCAGGACTTTCCTGTTGTCACATTATCCATCACAACTTTCAGTTCAAGGCTCTGATCTGCTTTTATTTAATTGCTAGAGTAAAACATGCATCTTTTCCAGGTGGACTTTCACATGTCCATTATTCCTTCTGTGCAGTGTGAAGATCAGTTCCTGAATGGGCAGTGAAGAGCTGAAAAACTGTGGTGTAGGAATGACAGAAAGCAGGCAGTGTCAGAGATCTTGCTGGTTATCCTCTGCTTTCAGGAGAGGAAGACTTTGCCAAGTCATGTGAATAACTACATCAAAAATGCTGGCTGTTGTACTTATTATCTCTCCTGTGAATTTGGGAGACAAGTGCATTTGCAGGCAAAGGGAAGGAGTGAAATTACACAATGGCCAAAATATTACATATCCACATAGTTTCTTTGGAGCTCTGTGAGAAAAACATGGAGGAAGGAGGCTATCTGAGATGTCTAAAGCCCACTTGTTTTGCCACTCATTGAATTGTGTGCCTGTGTAAGAGAGTGAAGTTTATCCCATTTCTAAAGCAATTAGATGTTAGACTCTGGGCTGATGCTGCCTGTTAGAGTAGATTTGCATAGTAATAATGTGATGGTAACAGGGTCTGGTTTCAAGTGCAGGATCAGAAGTGTGGCTAATTTGACATCATCTAGGAGACCTGTTCCACTGAAGCAGAGAGGATCTGCAATAGCTTGAAGCTTTAGGGTGAATCAGTGTTAGAGACATGCCTAAAACTCCTGCCTGTTCCTGGTCTGACTTTGAACAGCTTCCCATATTTTCATTTTCCTATATTTTCATTTTCCTCCTACCTGAAAGAAAGTGGTGAGGGGAAGAAGGCAGCTGAAGATTGCTAAAAGGTAATTGCATGAAACCCCGTTATCAGCCTGGGATTCCACTCTAGGCAAAGGCACATCTCAATTTTATTTCTAACCTTCCCAGCAGATACTTTCTCTTTTACCTGAAAACCACCTGAGAGAGTTCCTTGCTCTCAATCTTAATAATGTGTGCATCCACCAAGAGAACAGTAGTTGGAGAAAGACATTCCATTGCTGCCCACATTATTATGAAAAATGTCACCACAAACCACCTAACACATTCCTTGAATTGCAAAAGCTAAATGTACACACCATCTATAATGAATGAACCATTTCCTGTGTAAATGCTAGGAAATCCAAGAGAGATTAGCCTGGGTAATGGAGTTAAAATCAAGCTAATTTGTTTGTGAGGTTATTGGCAAGTCAAAAATCTCCTTCACAGTTTTGTTAGGCAGAGGAGTGGAGAAAGTGTGTGTGTTAGGCGCAGAGGCAATCCATAAATTTGTTTTTACCAATGAAGCTGATTCTTCTGAGCGAAATGAGTTATATTCCCAACTGTGTGGCACCTGGGTCCAGTGCAGCCAAAGGTCTGCAACAAAATGATTTGGATCTGTGGAAGTATAAGATGAGAAAGAGTAAGGAGGGCTGCAAACAGTTCTGGAGCTGAATGAGGATACACTAAATATAGAGGGAAAAGCAGGATTCACTGTGCTTCTTTACTGTGTCTGACGTGTGCCTGGCAACCTAGGAAATTATGATCAGAACTGTGAGAAAACAATCCTCATTTTGGAGTTTTTTAACTTCAAGCAAAATGTTAATGTCTCTAGAGCTGCTTTTCTTCAGCTACCCATTCTGTCCTTTCTTACATTTGCTTTCCCTTCGGACAGTATTGTTCCTTCCTGTTTTCAGCCACTCTTAATTTCATTATTTCAGGCAATCATCTATTTCTTCATGTTCTTTCCACCCACTGCATGCTTCCCATGACTGGTCAGTACCACCTGTCCCTATCTCTTCTCTCTTCCATCCTAGCTGTCTTGTTCCTGTCCCTTTCCTTCATGGCAGCTTAGATTGGAGAGCAAAATCATTGAATCTTCCATCCCACACAAACCTCCTTGGAGCTTTTCTGTTGACTTTGGTAATTGTGAGTGGAAATAATTTGACGAGATGTGAGACACAGGACTGAGAGTACCTGTGGTTTTTCATCCTTCTTGCCTGCTAAAATGTCCCTTATATAACTTCAGCTTCACACATAGCTAATAGGGTTTTCCACTTTAAATTCTGAATTTACTTGAAGAGAAGTTTATTCTTCAAATGAAAATTCTGAAGCAACATACAGCCTTTTATTTCAAGTGAAAATATATTATTAGTTATGGTTTTCACTGTTAAAAAGCTGAAAAGTAAGTGTATGTAATGGAGAATTAGACAACTGGGAGAGGACTCATCTGAACAGTAGAAGGTGTCTCCGGTAGATCTCCATTTGAGAACTCTGTAGACTCATACCATAGGCAATGGAGAGACACAGTAATTTTAAGATCAGTATTGATCTTAAAGTAGATATTTAAAAGAGATCAGATGAGTCACACCTTCAATGTACCTGTTTCTTTCCATTGACTGTAAAGGAAACCTGGAGTGACTAGCTCTGAGGTTGACGCCTACAGTGTGGATGTCTAAAGTTAGGCAAAATGAATCCCACTCTAACTGTCATCTTAAACACTCATCATAACATGTAATCTCTTTTCCTTTTTTTTTTTTTTAATTCCAAATCAGAACAACATTTTGAGGTAAAATGAAAAAATATTTCAGCTTGAAACTTCCAGCAAAAAGATCATGTTAAAATTTTATAATTGTGTCAAATTTTTGTGTTGAATTTTATAAATGTCAGTCTTGAAAAAACTACGTTTTATGAAGAAAGCTTTTTAAATGAAGAATGTGACCTTATTCTCCCTCTCACAAAGCAGAGTGTTCCACCCTGCTTGTCCCTGGGCGTTGGTGTTAACACAGCTTCATTAGGTCCAATTTGTGTCAGAAGGGGTGGTAATTTCATGACCAAGTCACAAGGACCTGGGCTGAGAACTGCCAATCAATTTCACATGGATTTGGTTCTGTTGTCAGGTGGCAATAACTTCTGGTCGCTATTGAACTGGATTTACTTTGCACCAGTGGCCTAGAAGAGAAAACAGAATTTATTACCAGTTCTTTAATCCATCCAGTTCAGCAAAATAGCCTGGTATCAAAATATGTCATTTATTTCCTTATACCTACCTGGCAGGAGGGTAACTATAACAAACCACCTTCAACAGCAGTAGGATGTAGTAATATGGAGCAATTTAAGCATAATGGAGCTCAAAGCTTTCCAATACTGTGAGACGACAGGTTTTGGAAGGTAAGATATAAGGTGAGGAACAATTGTGTGTCTTATCCCCAGCCAGCAGTCACTGTCTGTAAACATCCTACCTATTCATGTTTGTTGGCTCAGGGGGGATTTCCACTGCACTTTGAAACCTGCATTAAAACTGTCTTAGACTTTGAAGAGGCCTAAGGTAATTTTCTTCTGCCTGCTATGACTTTCTTTTCCATGACATAAAATTACGTGACTGATAGAAGGGTAATTTCTGAATTTCAACCTACACCCTTCGTCTTGGCCTGTAGTAAACCTGAAAAGTGTATTCTGGTATGGGGAGCAACTGTAACTCTATAGATTAGCCTACGTGCTCCTTTTAGATTTGTCCATTAACACCTTCACCGTTTGTCTTTCCCAGACTGAATGAGCTCAAGGAAATCAATGTCTCTTTGTAAGTGCTGAATATTTTTTCCCCAGTAAAGTACTTCTCTAAAATGTGGTTATGTTGAACAACAGGGAAGTCGAGATTTGTCGTCACTAAGGTCAATAACAAATTCTCCATTGGATCGGTCATTCACTTTCTGTCACATCACAGAGAACCAGCCCAGGTGGTTTTTCATTCATCTCTTTCATATGATTTTTCTCAACCATTTGTCTCTGACAAAATTTTGGCTTGCAGTCCTTCATGAGCAAATGGTAGTTCCAAACCTTGCATCATTCTAGTAAATTCTGTTTTGTTAGAGGAGTTCAATCTCTCCAGTGAGCAACTGAAATAACCATCTTAAACTCTCTTCCTGCCCAGAGACAAGAAAAATGCATCCAGCTCCTGTGGAACACCTAAATGCATGAAACATGGCAAAAAGTGCAACACAGTCACCAGGCTGTTTTGTCTTGGGCAAGACAATTCAACGGTAAGTGTTGTGAAAAGTACTTATGTCTGCCTAACAACCATATTTTAATTTCAGAGACTTCTGTGTCACTTCATACTTTCGATACATTTCTGTTCCTTCAGAAAAGCTGACACCAACAAATCAGGATTTTCTTTGATGGCCATTATTCTGTCTGCATATTTAAAAGAAAATCTGGATATTTCATCATGCCTTTTGGATGCCCTATTGCAATTGCCTCAGTAAGGTTGTTCAATGTCCTAAGTTCAGAAATGTTTTCCAAAACTGAAAGCCCATACTTGAGGAATCAAACATTACATTCATTTTCTTTTGTTTTAGACATTTGAGATGCAGCTCAAAATGGCCAGACTTGTGCAATGTGAAAGGCTTCAGAGCCAGCGGCCAGAATTTTTCTTTGAGGAGGCAGCTCATTATCCCACTCACTGACACTCAGAAGATTAGCAATGTACTTAACAATATATAGAAGTGTGAACAGCTTTTAAAGCCTTTGAAAAACAGGTTCACTACCCCAAGCCATTGTCTCATAACTGGAAGAGGGCTCACAAACAATCAAAGTGTATTTTGAGTCCACCTTACAGAAGCACAGTATCCAGATCAGAGCAGTTGTGTGTTAATCTCTATGAGAAATGGCTTGTTCATAGGTCCTAAGTGACTGAGGATGGCTCTAGGAACTGATTTTAGGAAACTCTGCATAGTATCAGCATTTTCAACAGCACCTCATCCACTGTATGTAACAATCTCAGGAACCCACCCTCCAAAAGTAGCAGGAGTTGCTAGTGCCTATGGCCTTTGCATAAAAACATCACATTTCAGTTCCTCTTTCCACAGGTGCTGATGGTCACAGACATTTTAAAAACTCCCTCCCTTGCTTGTTTCCTTTTGTCAATATTTTTCAACTTTTGAGCTCTGCTAAGTGGGCTGATCTTCAGAGATGAAAATAATATTGCAGAAATACCACTGATCTTGCTCACAGTCACACTGGATTTTTCCTTTCTTTTCTTCCTGTGAAAGGCTAGTTGTCCTACTTAGTTCCTCCTTTTATTTATTTCCTTAGTTTATTTATTTGCTTCTGGCCCTGAGCTGTTATTGAAATTAGACTCATTGTAACAACATAATGTGTAGACTGTTTGCTGACTGTGTCAGATCAAGCTTTATAATATTTTATGTGTGGTGACAGGGCACACTCACTGCCAGTATAAGTATGTACCACTCTTTGGCCCAGCTCCTGCTATGTATTACAAATCTCAGAAATGTGGTCATTACTTTGTCTTAGCTGGAAAATTACTTTTATTGAATTGCACTTAAGGTATCCTGTTATTTGCAGTTGTTTTTTTAGAGTTTTTCCATGTTCTTTCCCCTTCCTTTTCTCCTACATTTGTGGAAACATAATAATGCCATTTGATCCCCACAATGCTCTGTAGCTGAATTTTCAATCAAGGTTCACAATCTAACACCATGCAGTCTGTGGAAATGAAGAATTATACTTGCCCAACCATGTTTTATGATTTTTGCCAATATCTGGGTTAATACATCATTCATGAACTTATGTACACTTGTTTCTATTGTATCTGTAATTTGCAGCTTTTCATTATTTAATGTGAATTTGTAACCCATACATAGATCGGTGGTACGTTTCTTATAAAGGTTTTTTGAATCACATATTACATGATTGACTATGTAACATATTGCTGTAGTATTGTTTATACTTCATTATCATCTGTTCCTTTGCATTTAAATAAAAAATTTCCAGCTCCAAGCTGACTAGTCTTCCAATAAGAAATACTAAATAGAGTCTTTTTCATTTTGTTTCTTGTGTTCACTACAAAAACGTAAAGAGCATGTGGGATTCAAATACTGCTACTTTGTATGGTCATGACCAATGCAAGCAAATGTGTCGTAATGGGAAAAAGAATACAAAACAAAACAACCCTCAACAACCCTTAGACAGCAGTTCATCGGAATGTTTTCAAAACTCTTCCCACACCCAAGATTGTCCATGGAGCAGATAGTTGCTTACAGTATGGGAGAAATGCATTATTGAAAGTAGTAGATACATAAAGATCCTTTTGTCTGAAAGTGTCAGGTGAAATTCCCTTGTACATAGAAGATAAGCCCAGAGCTGCTTCTTGTGCACTGAACTTTAAATGATGGAAAAGTCTGTACATACAGCTTACAGATGAATATGAATTTCATCTATAAAAAGAGGCATTGATGCAAACCTTCACTTGAAAAGAAATCCTTTCAGCATGGTTAATCCTACCCTGAGAATTTTCTAGCATTGTGTTTTGGGTATGGCATCTTGTTTGAACAATTATTCTAGCTTATTGCTCTGTCCACGATATGGCTGTTTTTAATTGTATCTTTAAAAAGATTGATTCCCATAATAAAACTGAGTTGGAATACTGAGATAGCACTCAGTAATTTTTCCAAGCCAGCACTTTGTTTCTAAATTTGACCCAAAAGAATTATAGCTTAATTATGATACAAATAATCCATCTTTCAACAGGCAAACTGCTTTTTTAATTTTCTCATTTGACAAACGAAACAAAATAGATGAAAAACAGATCCTAATGTTAAAATAGGAATGGTGAAAATTTCAAATCACAGGAGAAAGAGTTAGAAGGACTCTTAAGAGGACATATCACCCATGCTCTTGCTTCAGTGACATCAGCTGTAATTATCTGATGCAAGTTTGTCCTTCTTGTTCTTAACAGCATCTCATGATGGATATTCCATACCCACTTTGGTGATTCATGAGCTCTGCCAGTAGAAGGGTATTTTAATGCCTTACCTGTATCTTGCTTATTGCATTTTAAATCCCTTTACTTCGTGTCTTACTCTCATGAATGAGGAAGAGAGATAATACCCTCGGTCTTTCAAGCATCCTTCTGAATATTTACAGGCTGTTTCCAAATTTCCTCTCATTATTCCCTTACCTAGACAACCTTTCTGCTCAATCTTTCTTTGTATGTTATTCTTTCTAGACCTCTGATAACTTCTGTTGCTTTCTCTGTCTCTCCAATATGTCTAAAAAGCTCTTAAGGGGTGTCCTATAAGCATTTTTGTCTTGAGAACTTCTTTAATCTCAATTTTAAAATTCATAAATGTGTGTTTCTTAATGACTGCAGCATAAGGCAGCTGCTACTAATAATATATCAAAGATCATAATTTTTCAGACTACCGTAGTAATAAATAAATAATGCCTATGTTTGTGGCACTATTGAATTCATGTGCCTTCAAAGAGTTTCCTTGAAACAAAATACAAATAACCAGAAGAGATTTTTTCACTGAGTTAATGCACAGGACTTTGATTATGATATAATTTATGTGAGATTTAGAGTTGCATGACACTAGTAATGTCATGACAGTTTTTCAGTGGTATGAAAAGAACCTGAATTTCTCTTAATTTTAGGAACATCTCACCTGCTGTCTCACAGAACCCAGCAGTAAAAGATGCTTGTGTCAGTCTAAATAACCAGGAGAGCCTATGTGTATTTTAGCAATTTTCTGTATTTTCTAGTGTTAGATTAGCAGCAGAAATTTGTCCTTTTTGCAAAGGAAAAACAAATCAAGAAAACTATTTACGCTGGAAATCACAAAAGTTCTTTCCATTCTCCTCTTCATTTGAAATCTTCGTCTCTAGTTCTCTGCTGGTGCATTTTGGTTTTTTCCATCTTGTCACCTTGACAGTGGCTTTTGACCAGTCCAGGGTCATAGCCTGGAATTGAATATACAGATTATAATGACAATAGGGGCTTTAGACCCTCTTGTCATTATAATCTGTATATAGTCCTTTTAATGAGGCATACACAGTACCTGTGATTGTAATGAAGGGCTGCTGTACTTTGACCTCTTTTTTCATGTGACTGTGAATTTCAATTTGTTTGCAATTCTGCTCCCCTTCCTCGGTATTTATGGGCATTTGCTAGCTATTAAAAGCAAGAAGGGAGCATGAAAGTCAGACAGTTAAATGCCTAATGCTTTAGTTGAACAGTATTTTTATTGTACTCATCAGAATAGATTTTTTGGAGTGCACCATCCTATTTCACACAGGATCCACTTGCCTAGGTTACAATATAAAGCTCTTAGTCTTTTCCTCCTGCAGCTGAAGCAGCTGAGACTTCCTGAGAGCCTTGTTAATGGGATGTGGGGAGATGTAGTGAATAAAGGGGGTACTGAACACAGTTCAGATGGCATGCCCTGTTGTGTCCTTCTGCTTAACAACAGACTCTCTTGGCCAGCTCTGCTTTTTCTGTGCTGCTTTTCCCACAGCCTGCCCCCATCCAAGGTTTCCTCTTGTAAATAAAACAAAATACTATTGATAGAATCCATTCTGTTTGTATTCCAGGTAGATAAAATGGACTGGTTCCTAAAGCACAATGGTGAGGAAAAAAATGAAGTCATGCTTTGTTGTGACCTTGTCAGATTAGGTATCATAAGCTCATTAGAGGTGCACAAGAGGTATTTCTGCACTCTAACTGATGACTGCTTTTGTGGGCAGGTTGCTTGCACCTAGGTGTGTTATCCTGGACTAACTGCTGTGTCAATGGGATACCGAGCCAGGCCTGCTATCTGTGTCTTTTCTTTGCTGCTGGCAGCATGAAGTAGTATGGCAAAGAATTATGGCTTCAATTCCACAGAATTATGAGAAATTCTAACATGAAATTTAATGCATTTCTGCAGGAAATAAGAACTGCTGTATGGCTCCCCATGGGGGTAATTCTCTCCTTACCAGCTGTGGCGTAAGTGGAAATCTGATGATCCAAGTGAAGGAGACAAAAGCTACTACAACAGTGGTTATTTAACAAATGCAGTTTTCCTTTCTGATCCACAAATTGTCTGTGGGCACACCAGACTAAAAATAAAAATAAAAATAAAGTCATTTTGAATGTTCTCATTTAATGAATTTCAAAGACGGTTTAACCAGCTTCCCCCAATGAATGCCAACACTGCGTTGGGTAGAGTTGTTACCTTTATGTGGAATCCTGGAGCACACTGGGAGTCAACGTCAGAGCCAGGGGTTTACTTTAAACACCTTTACTTCTTGTCTAGGTGATAATCTCTGCACTGGGGTGTGTCTCAGACCCATAAAATGCTGTGTGCACAATCTCTTGCCCTCACACCCACACACTCTTCCTCCTTCTCCTCCTCCTGTTTTCACACTTTTGTCTGGGTAGTGGATAAGCCCCTTCCTGTCACCCCACATAACCTCTCAGTTGGAGACAATATTGCTTAATCGCAAAAAAA
>VWZT01009596.1:112278-203637 GCA_013397055.1 Pachycephala philippinensis
GAGAGAGAGAGAGAGGTGTAGCTTGAGGAGGATGAGTTAATTTGTTCCCCGGCCCCAAAGTAGATTTTGGTTCCTGAAAGGCAGTACCACTCACTAACAAAGGAAATTTTGGGTGATAATACCTCCTGTGTGGTAGGGACATATGCTGCTCCTCATCAAATACCCATTCTTGTGCTGCTTGTTCCATGGTAATTTTATACAGGGGTAAGTATACGTACATAGACAAACACAATATAGATGTATATACCACGTACATTTCTTTCCAAGAGATTGATAAAATATCTCAATTCACACACTATGGGAATTGTAATCATTTACCAATTGTTGGTAGACAAATAAAGTCTGGCTATGGTGCTTCTGGGAGCTTCTTTGTAAGTATGCCAAAACACAGAGATGAATAATTTAAGATGCTTAATTAACTTGCTAAATGAGAACTTTGATGCTTGAAGAAGTTGGGGAGGTCTTTAAAAATGACTGTACTATCCTGTGCTTCTGACCATATTAATTTCAGTTACTTTCATGGTTCTCATCCAACCTCAAATCCTATTGTAGTGACTCATTAGAAGAAAAATTCTATCTCATACCTTTTGCCATGGGTGAGCATGGATGCTCCTTCAAATAGCAAACAAGAGGGATGTTCATTTGAGATGATCATCAACTACATTTCTGAATATTTTTAAAGGGACATTAAGTTTTGGGTGCCTAAAGTTTTGGATGTCTGAAATTTTGGATGTCTGGCTTGAAAAGTAATAAGGGGAACTCATTTTCCATAAAATTCGTAGAGTCATTAAGGTTGGAAAAGACCTCCAAGACCATAGAGTCCAACATTTCACTGCACAGCACCTTGTCAGCTAGACCAAAGCACTGAGTCCCATGTCCAATCATTTCCTGAACACCTCCAGGGATGGTGACTCCACAACTTCCCTGAACAGCCCGTTCCAGTGCTTGACAACCCTTTCAGTTAAGAAATTCTTCCTGATCTCCACCCTGAACATCCCCTGCAGATTGAGGGTATGTTCTCTGGTCCTGTTGCTGGTTGCATGGGAGAAAAGGCCGATTCCCACCTGGCTACGGCCTCCTTTCAGGGAGTTGTAGAGCCTGATAAGGTCCCCCCTGAGCCTCCTTTTCTCCAGTCTAAACACCCCCAGCTCCCTCAGCTGCCCCTTGTCTGACTTGCTCTCTAAGCCTCCTATCATCTCTGTTGCCCTTCTCTGGACACGCTCCAGAACCTCAATGTCTTTATTGTAGTGAAGGGTCAGAAGTGAACACAGCATTCGAGGTGTGGCCTCACCAGTGCCAAGTACACAGGAACAATCATTGTCCTGGTTGTCCTGCTGGCCACACTGTTGCTGATAAAGGCCAGGATGCCATTGGCCATTTTGGCCACCTGGACACATTGGTGCATGTTCAGTTTCTGTTGACCAGCACTCCCATATCCTTTTGCGCTGGGAAGCTTTCCAACCACTCTGCCCCCAGACTGTAGCACTGCCTGGGATTGTTGTGACCAAAGTGCAGGACCCAGCACTTGGCCTTACTGAATCTCAAAGGGTCTGAGCCAGCCTTTCGAAAATGAGCCTTCTGAAAGTGCCTCATCTGGCTCTTTTACAGGAAACAAACACAAGTCCCCAGACATATTTGTAACCACTTGTTACTTCAAGTCTACAATTAGAGAAACAGTGAGTTGTCTCAGGCAATTGTCAGAGGCTCAAAATCAAAATGAAAGTTGATGATGGATATTGTAGATGTAGACACTGAGATCAACATAACATCCTCTTTACTGGTGACTGCCATAGCTATACTTACACAAATATGTTTGCAAGCCCATTTGCAACCTGTCTTTTGTCATATGGTTTCATGTGTTAGACAGATTTACTGTGTTAGTGGCAGAAATGGCAGTGCTACTTAAGAGTGGTCAACGGCTTAACACATCCACCATCTGAAAAACCCTTCAGCTGCTGTCTTACACCAGGTTTCATGCCACTCCCTGTCACGTCTGTGATAAGCAGGTAAAGGTCACTTCATAAGCTGTAATTAAGATTTTTGTAAAGACCAAGAGAACAAAACAGTAAAGAGTTGCTTGTGTAGGGAAGTATTTGTGGGACATTGGCATCTAGGTATTGTGTTGTGACATGAGAGGAGTCTCTGCTTGCCATTTGTAGGGAAAGGGAAATGAACGCTTGCAACAAACACTGGTGTGTCAGAATGCCTTGGCAATACATTTCCTTTTTCTAAAAGAAAGCCGAAGCCAGTGAGCAGTTTCACTCAGAGTTGCAATGTCTTGGATTGTATAGAATTGTTCTGGCTATCTCCATTCTTTCTGCGCTAGACGAGCTATGGAGATAATGATTTGCAAGTTAAAATATGCTCTTATTAATAGATTTTCAGCAAATGAACATAGGGGTCCAGCAGAGCCACACAGAATGTTATTTGGTCCATGAGGAGCAATACACTTCATAATTAGTTTCATTTACATGGGTTCGGTGACCACTGCAAAAGTAATTTGTTTTTATCCCTAGCTCCAGAAATCATTCTCAAATAACTATCTGTAGAAATGCAACACTGATGAAAATGGAATAATATGCAGCCAAGAACCTAATAAATTATTCCATCCCCTGGAAGTCATCAACACAAACAAGGAGATTATAGAGGCTAATAGGTCATTGTGATTATTTTCTTCTTTGTAATTGAATATCCAGCCTATTCAGAGATTCAAGGAAAGAAAGGATTTTATAAGACAGTGTTTTAATTCTTGAAAACTAAAGCTATTTCCTAAACCATTCCTATGCTGTCAGTGGAAAGGGATGTGTTGATGAAACTGGAGACTTTTATGCCCCATGTGTTGATCAGAACTCTGCAGACCTACCACTGGTTTAATCAAGTTATCCATGAGTAGAGACAGGAAACTAAAATTAGAGTTTAAAAAGCCTGTAGAGAAATGAAATTCACTATAATATCGCAATAAAGCTACAGAAGGTTTATCTTTTTTTCTCTCACACACATGCATATACTTGATTTGCCTCTCTTCTACAACCCTCCTCCTTCAAAAAGCCCCTGGGTGGAAAAATGCTTGACTGGCCCATGTATTCTTGGCTATGTTTGTCCTTCGGATCCCAGAAAGCATGGAGGAATTTCCATGTCCTGCTGAAGTCACTGAATGTATCCTACCACAGCACAGGATTAGCCCTCTGAGGACAGGGCTAATTGTATGCTTTACAGTCTGAAACACAAAATGACCCACTTCTCAGATGCCGTTTAAGCATTACTGGAGTAAATGAGAAAAGCACAACAATGAAATATTTTAATAAACCAGAACCAGTTACTTTTATTCATTTATTTTCTTTGCATGGCAGTGAATCAAGATTTCCATTATTTGCATATTGTAAGAAGTCTTTTTCTGGAAAGAAGCTGGAAAAACTGGCATTAGCACTGATTTCCTGGCATTATTTTTTTGCTAAAGCATAAACCTTTTGAATTACTACTCCCAGGACTGAGTTTGAGTGACAAGAGACATGTTCTGTTCTTGTAAAGATAGAATCCAGGCAAATCCAGACAGAGAGAAAGATTTCAAAAGGCAACCTTCCCTCAAAATACTTTAAGTAGGATTTGATGCATATTTTAAAGTATTGTTCAGTAGTCTGTGCACTCTGAAAAAAATACATTCTAAAAATTGCTGTCAGGGTGTAAATGGAGAAAATTGGTCAAATGGAAAAAAGAATAGCTGAAAGCTCAGGACTCTCCCAATTTGTATATGAAATGGCAGAGGGAAGAGGTCATTGGACAAAAAATTTGAAGTATGACTCATGATATAAATGAAGACAAAGAGAAGATAGTTAATGGGAATGAGAAACTAAAAGGAAAATGTTGCAAGGTCTCAAGTGAAAGAGAGTAGATCATATATCCAGCCCAGAACCCTGAAAGAACTGGCAAATGAAATCTTCATTCAGAAAAGAAAGATTTAAAGTCTGTACTTGAAGTTTGCAATGGCATGAAACTGGAAAGAGGAAAATGCAATGCCTTTATGTAGAAAGAGAAATGTAATGGAAAGTAAGAAATCCATGGATCAAACCTTGGAAATATGTTAAGAATTCATAAGAAAATAGGAATAGGAGAG
The DNA here is from genome assembly GCA_013397055.1 of Pachycephala philippinensis. Taxonomy (NCBI): domain Eukaryota; kingdom Metazoa; phylum Chordata; class Aves; order Passeriformes; genus Pachycephala; species Pachycephala philippinensis. The sequence continues at coordinate 116,390 of VWZT01009596.1, forward strand.
ACTGAGGAATAGGATATTACACGGTTTTTTTGCATGTAGATGCTGCCAGGATAATGCGATTTCTTTCCGTGTTTTCGTTTGTTTGGCTGGTTTTTGTTTGTTTGATTGTTTTTGGTTTTTTAAATTTCCTATAAAAAGGAAGTGCATCTGATCTTATCTAGCCAGAATTATGTGATTTCCGTAATGAAGCTGCGCAAAGAATTGAGGAATTACTAGCTCTGTGTAGGAAGATGTAGATTAGCATGACATAGTTAAGAAGGAGGTTAAAGTCAGACCAAAAAAAAAAAAAAAATGGAAATGTTAGAACAAGAATTTTTGGGCTTTAAAACAATTAATGGTGGATTTTCTGAAAAATTAATGTTAGGACCAATATGGTATGTTGTTATTGTAAATGATCCTGATCCTGGAACAGAAAAAGAGGAGCTGATGACAAAAACACAAGAGACAGCAGTTAGAAATCAGCTTAGGAATATTACCCATGAAGAACAAAATGTCAGAAGACTCAGGGTAACAGGAAAAGGGCAAAATGAGCTACTGTTTAACATCTTGCACCAGGGATAACTGAAAATAATTTCTGCAGTGCCCTGGGATCTTACTGTCCAAAGCAGAAAGAGAAGACAAACTATTTGCATATATCCGTCAGTCCCCAAATGACTGTGAGCCGCTGATTTGATGCCATCATGGAAAAGTCAAATGTTCTCTTTGGATATATCAGGAGACATGGGAGTGTTAATAGCATAGACGTGGGGAGGTGTTGTTTGGAATACTGTGAGTCTCACCACCTGCAAGAAAGACAAATTCAGATGAGAGCAAAGGAAAAGGAAGACTGCTAAAATGATTAAGAAAGTGGATATCTACTTGTGAAAGAAGAGAGTGTAGGCTACCCAGCCTAATAAAATACAAGCTGAGGAGTCAGATGATTGATACCTAGGAATAAAATAGGAGGATAAACACCACAGAAGGAAGAGAGCTATTTAAACTACAGGACACTGTTGACAAAAGGATAAAATGGATATTCATTTCCCATGATTAAACATATGCCAGATGTGGGAAACTTTCAAATTATGCCAGTAATAATATTTTACAACACTGAAAATTCTGTAAAGCCATAGTCAAGAAAGATTAAATCAACCTGAAGTAGGCGCAAAAAGGAACTACTAGATGAATAGTGGAATGATTAATTTATTGCTCAAGAGACACTAGAAGAAAACTTGTCTTACCTAGCCCAGCAAAATAAAGATGGAGAGGGAATATTGCTGAAATGTGCTAAGGGAATAAAGATGAGAGAAGAAGAAGAGCCATTTTAAGCTAAAAGAAAAAATTGTATGAAAATAAATAGATATGAACTGTCTATGAATAACTTAAATCTTCAAGTGAGAAAAGGGTTCCTAAAAACTGGAGTAGCAGTGATAAGAACAGCAAAATGAATGAATTTGGATCATTCCAAATGAGATAATGAGATTATTGGGGGACACAAAAATTAATGCTGTTTTGTAGTTATAAGAGATTGCTATTTCTAACAGCGTGGAGTCAGTGGCTTGGGTGATCTCAATGGACAACTTAGAACAATAAATTTTTAATAGGTTCAGACACAAAGGTCAAGGAGAAGAAAGTGGCATTCATTTGATATTCTTCTATACATTGCATTTCCTTGATCTTCACTTGCCCTAAGTTCTTATTTTAGTTTTATTCCTTATGCAGTCAGTAAAGAATCAGAAGTTCCCCGGCTCAGCTGCAGAGCAGATAATGGTTTTGTTCACAGGACAGGTATGTAGGTCTTACACAAACTTCACAGCCCAGTCACATCTATTAGAAACTACACTGAAGGTCCAAAGCACGTCTTTCCTTACTTTTCTAACTCCAGAGGCAGCAATAAATATTAGGTCACTTGTAGTGCTTTCTCTGTATCATCTACTTTGAACATAAAAAAGGTTAGAATATGGGGAGAAAGAAGGATAAGTGAAGAAACCAGTTTATGTTTTGCAACTTTCTGCTGTTCCAATGGCTTATGACACAAAATGATGCAACAAAATTAACAGATTCTTAGCTTTTGATGCTGGCATAACATCCACAGTCTAACTATGAACTTTTAAAAGTTCAGAAATGACTGTGAATTTCTCTTTTACATCATTGTCATATTTGCATAGTAGGAACTTTTCTTAACAATTCTAATTCAGCGAAGAGTTCAATGTTGAGATTGGATAAATGTACAGAAGCAGAGTGTTTCCATTCATTTATTGGATCTCTCTGGAAATATTCCTAAAGTTGTCTTTTTCTGAGATTTCCAGGCCTTCGTGAGTAAGCTCAAAGTATAAATAGAAATTTTTCTTCTGGTGTTTGAGCACTTTATCTTTGAGGAACCCAGAACAACACATTAAAAATAAGTGTGAAGAGAAAGAAACAAAAGTTTTCAATACTTTAAAATGAAATGTTTTGATGTCATATTGGGTTTTCAGATTGAGTTTCATGCAGATCTCATTCTTGGCACTGATTTTCTCTCTATAGGCACAGTGGACATGATGATAAATTTATCTTTCAGTTGCTTCCAACTGCTATACTTTATTTACCTTAAGAAGCAAGAGAAAAAGGCTGCCTCATGAAAACACAAGCCATAACTCTATTATTGCCAGCTGCTGGATGTGTGGAAAGAGACTTAAAGAGAAATCAAATTATTATGTCAGTGGCAGGATGATTCACTGGGATCCAGTGTTTTTAAAAGGTCAGGCACCAGCCTGATTTATTTCCCTTTTCTTGAGTGATACAACAAAGTGAATAAACTGAATAGAAAACCATTGCTCTAATTGCTGGATGGGGACACACAATTCATTGGGACCAAACTTTGGGCATATTTCTTTCTCTGATTGACCTTTTCCTGTGTCTTTTTCTTTCTCCCCTCTGGTTTATTCTCACATCATGGTAGCAAATTATAATTATCCCATTCAGGTCCCCTGCTTTTTCCCTTGTGAATTCTCAAAAAAAATTATTGTTCTTTATATTTTTTTTTGTTTCAACAGGAAATTTGATTACTTTGCTAGTTATTAGTTATATATGGGAGTATGGTCCAAGAGATACCTTTCACTCTGAAAATCCCACAAACCCAAGGAATCATTTTATTTATTACCAAATTCAGTCATTTCTGAAATGTCATGTACTGTTCAGACATGACTGGTGATTTTCCTCCCCCTATGAGAAGGAATGAAAGGAAAGTATTCATCCTACCTTCTACTGAAGGTTTATCTAGAATTGCTTTTTCTTCTGTTTTAAAATTCAACAGTGTTTTTTATTTTGTTTTTCCTTTCACAAACTTGAATCTGATTTTCATGCTACTTTTTTGTCCTTTTCAGATTATTTCAAGGTGTTTCCTTCAAAACTCAAGCTTTACATATTACATCCTATTAGTCAAACACACACTGAACAAGAGCTGTCTCACTTGAGACTTTTACGGGACTTTCTCGTAAGAGAGCCTAGTGAATTCTGTCAAGTTCACTACAGTCTGTAGGTTTGCAATAGAAATAAAATACACAAATTAGGATTTATGATGCAATGTCCTGCAAAATTGCTCCTAACCTTTTCTTGCAGGAAATAAACGAGACTGGAGTGAAACAAAAATTGCATTCATCACTTGATTAAAACCTTTCACAGCTCATGTGTCCCAAATGGTTTTATGAATTATTGCCATTGGGACTAAAGTTTGGAGGAGGGATTAATCAAAAGTTTTTAAAAAAGAGAGAAAAAAAAAAAAAAGTTATCATTGCACTTAGAGACAGCTGTGTTTAGAAAAAAATCTGCTCTGTGATTCAAAATCTCCCTGCTTCTACCTCCTGGGTGACTTTGGTCTGGCATCTTCACATGTGTTGCCTTTGTCCACACTGCTTTACTGAGTTATCAAATCTTCAGAGAAAAGACTGGATGTTTTCCCAATGTGTAATTCTTAGCTATCACCAGGATGCCTACTTAAGAATTAAAGAAAGGAAGAGATTGAAAAATACACAAGGTCACAGAAAAAATGTTTAGTGAGATCAGGGACAGGGTTCTGAGCCCATGGAGCTCAATCCTGTCCTGCAAGTGTGACACTATTTCCTGCTCTATGCTCCCCAGTGCTAAAAATTTTAGGAAATGCAAAAAATTATTTAAAATGAGATTTGTGAAAAAAACCAGAAACTTAATGCCACTATGCCTAAATCATACAGATTGGCCTTGATTCATATGCATTGATGTTTTCTTTCTTCTGATGCAGAGCATTTACGTGCAGAGCAGGTACATTTCATCCCTTTCATGTTTACCAACAGTATGTATAATATCATTTACATTACAGAGATTTCTTTCTTCTTTCCCAAAATCTTTCACCTGTCATGAAACGCTATTTAGCCTCCACACCAAAGAGATGCTTTCATCTGTTGGTGCATTTCTGAGTCAAGCACCACCATCATCAGGTACTGATTGTTAGCCAACTTTGATATGATTTTGGCTATAAGCATATGGTACCTAACAAGCCTTATTTTTTTAATGTGAGATCTAAGCCATGTTTTGAACCTTGCTGGTGTACAATGACTCATGTCTTTTCATCCAGTGCTACACAGATTCTTGGCTGCTCATTTAAAAGTGAGCAGCAATTAGATTACTTCTTTATATTTAGGCAGTGTGTTAAATCTTTAGGCTTAAGTGAATTAACACTCTAATTGATAACAGGAATAGACTGACTTCAGGAATCACTTTAGGACTGTATCCTAATGAGAGAAAAATTAGACTGTGAAGCAGATGGTCTAGGTTACAGTGATGCTCCTAGCCCTAACTTGTTGGGGAAGGGTCAAAAAACTTTCTCAAGCTTCAGTTTTCTTTTTGCAATATACCAGGTTTTCCTCCAAGTGTACTTAGAGAATCAACAATTCTGAAAAGATGGTTATCAAGGATTGTTTTCTTATTTACAATGTATTTTATTTTTAATAATCATCCTCAGCTAGGAGAGTCTCTCCAGATGCCATGACCATATTTAAATAGTACAATACAATAAAGATTAAAACTTCTTTAATTATTTTTTATTAGGGCTTTAGTTGGATTACAGAACGTCACTGAAATAATAATAACATGAAATAAAAGATTTGTTTCTCTTTGTGATTTTCCAAAGCCAATGATCTGTAACTGCCTGTTAGCTGTTACACAGTTGTGTCTCTAGGTATGCATTTAATACTTTTAATATGCCCTTGATTAAATGAAAGCTTGATTATTCCAACCTCTTTCAGGTTCTGCATGATAATCAAGGTTGTGTTAGAAGGAGCTGATCTAATCCCAGCTGATGTCAAAGCAAAACCCAGCACTAAATACTGAAGGCAATATTGTAGGTCTTCTAAGTCAGTGTTTCCTGAAGGGGAGCTATGTAGCTCCAAATTGGACAACAGTGGGCCTCTGTCATGGTTTTCCTCTGATGTTTTCCATTATGTTGTAAAGAAGAATTTCCTCACCTTTTTGGTTGCAATGACCTATTTGGAAAATTTAATTCTAACTGGCCTAATGATAGAAACACTCTGTTGAAACTTCCCCTTAGCTCATTCCCGTTGTTTAACCTCTCAATAATGACCTTGTCTCCTCGTGGTTCACTTATCACGTGGTCTGCAGGACAGAATCACAGGAGTTAGCACAGGTAGTCAGCCTCAAGGTGACTGATAACCTGAGACATTCCTTAAAAATTCTCTTCGTAGGGAAATGTATCATTCAGCAAATACTAGAGAAATAGATAAATAACTAGACAGTGGATGAATACATAAATAGGCAAACAGTAGGAAAGATCTATTATGCCACCCTTAATTCCCTGGCAATGCAAAATAGTTTTTATTTAAGATTATTGCTACTGTTTCTGCCATTATTAATTTAAGCTGCCAAACAGAAGAATCTGGATGACAATAGTCATCAAGCACTATGTATTGCCATTAATGGTTGCAAAAATTCTTCTCATTTCCTCCCTATCCTACAAACTCTGAATGATCATGGGTTTTTTTCCTGTTGTATCTGCTTAGCACTTGATTCAGTTGTATTTTTATTGGATGCAATAAAAATGACCTGAACAGATACGTGGAGAACTTGGGAAGGGGATAAGATGATGTTATCACAGTACTAATATAGACCAGAGCGTTTTGCTTAGAGTTTGATTATCATTTTCCACTCATCTCATGAACTTCTGCAGAATAAATATCTGCACCAACATCTGAACTAATCCTGCCAGGTTCCTTTTGTGGGCAATGAGAGAACATCAGTTTTCTTACCCGACTTAAAAACTTGCTTTAGCACAATTTGAATCACATCCTAGGAGTGACTATTTTTCCCCATCTGTTATAAAGCTGGAGTACAAGAGCAATCAGTGAAATGGTCACAATGTAGACATATGCAGTCAGATGAGAGAAATTCCATTCTCATACGTTCCAGCTTTCGATAGGACTTCAAGGAAAGCTCAGTTTTACTAAACCTGGATGGAAAACAAGGGTCATAGTCCCTAATCCAATTCTGGCAAACACTAAGACATCTTATTCCTGGTTCTTTTATTTTCAAATCTGATTTTGTAGTCAAGAACCTATGGCAATATCCCAAATCCCCTTCCTCTACAATAAATGCTTTCAGCTAGTCATTAGTGTTCTAGGCAATTTTTGAGTGTTATCTATTCCAGTCTCTTCCTTTAAAACAGGGATAATATTTTCCTTTTGTTGTACTGCTGTTGGGTGAAGACCATCCATCAGTGTGAGGCACCAAACTGTGAAGGAGATGTTATTAGCTCTGTTCCATGTCTTGTGCTGCAGCATGGTCTTAGAGACAATTTCTAATCACATCTGCAACAAATTGATTTGAGCTGTAAGCATTTTGGTGTATTTCATACTGTAAATGGAAATCCTCCTATAGTGCCAAGCTCTAAAAGCTAGTTGCATAAAAAATTCTATTTGAAGTGGGGATTTTTCTTCAAATAATGTGAATCTGACATTGCTTCTGATTGCTTCCCATCAAAGGCTCATCTTTATCTGAGGCCTCTGCTCCAGTTCCTTATTTTCTCCCCTTCTTCCTCTGTCTCTGCCTACATTTTAAAGTCTAATTTAGGTTTCCAATACCATACTAAATGTTATCTGTTCCTTTAGATCCTTATTTAACTGTTCTTGTCTTAATTTCATCTCTTGCAATTGTAACTCATTATTCAGGTTATTTCTCACAAGATTGATTTGAGTATCAGGGGATCATTTACTTTTCCATTATAACAGCCACTTCAGGTGATAAATTCTGACTGTAAGGAGAAAATGTGCTTATCAGTTTTGTCAGCATTTGTGTGAAACAGGACTGGGCTTGTGCTGCAGAGACTTTCATGACTGATACAATTTCTATCTTTGTATTTTCTGTGGCTAATCCTGCTGTTGCATCTCCTGCATGTTGAAGTGCAGAGGAAAACACTTGATCTTTGTTGCCATTTTTCTGATGTGAACTGTGTATATGCCTGAAGTGAGATCTTTCTATCTCATGCCTGTGTTAAGAGCTGCTTCTTGGGGGAGCAGATGGTTCAGGTGATAACTAGCTATGGCTTATGCTGCTATTGTTGGAAGCAATTATGGCTTAATTTTCTGTGCGTCGCATCTTTAAATTTCCAAGTGTTTGCTGGAGGCTGCTGCCATTTTGTGTTCATTTCAGATAGCATATGTTGCAGAAGGTCCTCTGCTCTCCACAATGGGGGCTTTTGTTCTTCTTTATTGTTTGGCTTTTCCTTCATACAAATTAAATTTTTGGTGGAATGAAGCAGGAACTGATCTTTGGGCATGTAATAAGAATGTCTATGGAGACTCCCAGGCTGTGTTTCCGGCTTGAAACAAGCTAGATTCACAGGAATCAGTAGCAAACACTTAAGTTCCTTCCCAGTTTGGAGGTACAAACTTAGAAAATTGTGATCTAAATTGCTTCCTGGCTCCTGATATGCCTTACCAGTTATTTTAGGAATCTCTTCAAGCAATGCATTGAGTATTGTTTGTCTGATACTCAATCTTCCAGGTCAGGCATTTTTCCACGCATTAGCAGAAAGGGTTTGTAGGGGTTTAGTTTGATATTAGCATTGGATTTCAGGGGAGAGTCCCCAAATAAATTAATAGAGCCAGCTTTGACTCCACAATTACTATCACTGTGGCTGTTATTTGGTTGCCCCCTCTTGACTGAACTCAGGATGGTTTCACTAATTTTAGTTACCAAGGAAACACAGACATTGGCCAAGCTTCTACCAGATGCCATGGACTTGTCGCAGTTTTGGGGCAGCACTGAGATATTCACCTATCTGAGTTGCTTAAAGTCAGGGTCTTCCTCGTTATAAAAATCTTCCAGTTTCTATCTGCCAAGCCCGAGGGGGGACCCCGAGTCCTGCCTGCCTTTGTCCAGTCCTCCAGGGCTGCTCCCACCCTGCCCATGGCCCAGGACCCCATGGCAGTCTCTTAGGGACACCAGCTCCTGCCCCAGCAACACCCATCAGGGCTGGGCTGCAGCTCTTCACAGCCCTGCCGTGCGCAGACTCACCAGCTCTTGTCTCAGCCTTGTCTTGGCCTCCCCCATCCTCAGGGGACATGCCCAAAATGTCCTGGGCTGGGGCTGCCCCTGTGCCCCTCAGGCTGCCAGGCTCCCTTCCTGCCAGCCCAGGGATCCCCTGCAGTTCCCAGCATTCCTGGTCCCGGAGAGCTGCTGGCCCACACGATGCCATGGCACCATCCACTCTATCTCTGACTGGAAAGCTGCTCAGTGCTCATGTGGTCTGCACTCCCATCCCACAGCAGTCAGGTTTTAGTGCTGGTTTTGTGTGAGTGATTGCTGGGGAACAGCTGGCACTCATAAAATGAAACACAGAATATCTTGTTAATGACTTGTCACCATTTTTCTTCTTTGCTTTATGGGTCAGGGGAAAGCAAACAGCTTCACGGGTCTGTGCAGAAGCTCCCGGCAGCCTTTCCCAGCATCCAGATGCTGAAATGACAGTGATTAACCACAGTGCCTGAAACTGAAACTGCGCAGAGCGCGTTTGCACTGCGGGGGCACGTGGAGATCTACTGAGTAAGAGATGTGACAGATCTGGAGGGGAATGGCAAAGTGGCAGAAAAGTTTGCCAGCAAACCTCTCTCTTGCCAGTTATTTACCCAGCTAATCCTGCTCAGAGCAAGCCTTCTCTGTGCAGCCCTCAAAATGCCAGTGGCAGCACATTGGCTCAAAGGGCTCCCTGTACTGCAGTCACTGCAAAGCTTGGGCTGGTGTTAGCCCTGGGGATAAATGCTTCAAAGTGCCCCTGAAGCAGACAGCCCCAAAAACCAGGGAGTTCTGAAGCCACAGGTTTTCTCATACAGGCTTCATATCAGCTCATTTGGTACTAAGCTGCTGTTTTCCCAGAGAAAGCTCCTGACTATACTAAGCCTCCTGATGTTTCACTGGAAGTGCCATCTGCTTTAAAACACAAACTGAACATAATTCTCAAAATAAAAGTCCTTTACACCTATGTCATGTAAAAGGAAAAGCAGGAAGAACTTACAGGCAGCCGTGGATGAAAAGACTGAGCTGGAGTAGGAGTGCACCAGGTGTGACAGACAGAAATCTAAACATTTTCTCAGTCCAATAGGAATATTAAGAGATTGCAAGATTGCTGGATTTGCATCTCAAGGGGACAGAAATCTTCTATTTTTTTAGCAAGTGGGGAAAAAGGAGAGTGTAAAGATCTCTTGCTTGTCTCACCAGGAGTAGGCTGCTGCACTGCAAGACACACCAATGCCTCGAGTCAAATGAGCTTAACTAGTCCCCTGTTTGGGAGGAACAGGAGCATTCTGTGCTTCTCTTCAAATCAGTTATTCAAGTCAGTAGAGGAAAAAAGGGATGTGTGTTATGCCATCTCCTCTCTCTACCATCAAAAGTCTCTCTTTAGAGATATATCTGTCTTTGATCATTGGAAAATCTTCCCAAATTAGTGATGTAGGAGAGAAATCCTCTGGCCTGATCTCCAAAGAGCAGTTTATGTCCTAATTCGCCCATTGAAAATCTAATGGGAGACAAATGCCTAGGGGCATTAAGTACTTAAATGCATTTGCAGATCTTAGCTCTTCTTCCTTTTATTAGTACACTAACTCTTTATAGTTATCTAGCTTAGTAAGAAACAACATTTTACATGGAATTTTATAAAACTAGTATACTGTTTAAATACTGGATTAGAAAAGCACCTGAGGAGCCATGCTGTTTTCTTGGGTGTAAAGAAGCATTCAGGCAGCTACTTAAAGCCATATCATGTGCTCAGTTCAGAGCTGTTCCAAGCTATCAGCTGCATCTGTATGTACAGCATATGGCATCTAACCACTGCATTTGAACTGTTGCAGCAATTCTATAGAGATGCGTTCCTGAGATTGTTTCCACCCTGTGGCAAATGAGGGATGTGCAGGTTTCTGAGCATAATTCCGTCCTAGATTCAGAGATGTCTCCTGTTAAACCAGTCTGTTTTACTCATCAGTTATCACTTACGCTCCCATTTGTACTGAGCCATAAGCTAATAAATGCATGAGCCTTGTTTGCTGCAGCAAATGCACTGATGAACAGGAAAATAAAGTACCTTTAAGAATATTCAAGTAAATGGACCCGTCTAATCTGTGGATGCTAAACTGTGTTACAAAGCCAAATGGGCTCATTCAGTGCTCTGTCAGCTGAGAGGAACATTAAAGACCAATACCTAATTCCTGTCACCACCAGTGGGATTTTGGTCCCTGGAAAGGGATGTCTGTTATTGTTTTAGATACCCATCTGTATTCAAATTAACTGCACAACTGAAGGGAATGGGAGATAAAATAGGCTTACTTTGCCTTCCAGTTGCCAGTTCCTGAAGGCATGTCATCCCACAGGTCTCACATTCTGCCAGCCTCATTCAAATACTTGATATACAGCTGGGCATTCAGAACAGAGTTAGACATCTCTGTTATCTAACTCCAGGTTTTGGAAAATGCTATTGCTGCACAAGAAAGAAAAGAAAAAACATTTTTTAATACCAAGTCTAACAATGTTCCCTGAATCACTCATTTTCTTTCTGGTCCCATGAACAGGGAATAAATGTTAAATCTTTAATGGGTGAAGAGCAGGGAAGAAGAGGTGATGTGAATGATACTTGCCATTTCAGAATAACTAATGGTCTAAAAGTGGAGAGCTGCTTTCCACAAACTTTGTGTCAGATGCTGAAGGTTGGGGAAGACTGACATGTAAATCTTTTCTCAGAGCTTCTCAATTGTTAGCTGCAGAGAGGTTCTTGATCCCTGAGACACCTGATGTTCTCCATCTACCCCGCAGACAGCATCATTGCCATATGTGGAGGAGAGCCAGACATCTGCTTCAGCATGAGCTCTAAAACATTTGACTTTTAGGTTTTCAACTATTTGATTCCCAGTTTCATGTTTTTTGAAATATTATTGAGTAGTGAACATACATGTATGTTATGTACCTATAGTGTATATTTTATGGTTTTATAAATTCAGTATGTATCTATAAACAAGTTGCACATATATTGTGTGTATAAAGAGAAAAAAGAGAAAGCTATGTAATATTGATTGCATATATACTCATGATTGGGTTACTGCTCACTTTATTTTGTATTCGTTGACGTATTTCTTATAAATCAACTTTAACTTCCTTAGACTCCACAGGCAACATCCACAAGTCACAGAGCAAGGATTTGGAAGTCAAAACATCGTCTTCAGTGCAGCTATCTCTAAAGCTCAGACCAGATTTCCATATCCTGCCATGTACCTATGCTGAGAGAAGAAATTCTTTTTAGCATCGAGCTTACTTCTTCATGATTTTCACATGATCACAATTGCTCTTTTCACTTCCCATTTCTAGACAGTCCTGAATGGGAACTATATCAAAAGTTCAAGAACTTTAACAATAAAGACCTCCTCAGATGATCTTCTGGGTCTTCATCTGATCTCAGAGCTTCATATTAGGCTCTCTGAGGTGGCTGGATTGCTTTCCCAAATGGAAAGGAATATATAAGTTCATATATTTTGGTCTGTCTGTGAAATTATATTGCAGTTATCACTGCAATAATTGAGGTTTTAGTCACCAATTGCCAATGGCTAGGGCAATAAATTGTCATAGTATGACTTCAATATTGCTTATAATGAGAACATCTGATATTGACTATGTAAACCAAACAATACTGGCCCACACAGGACTTGAGTTATTCTGTTCCTGCATGTAAAACATTAGTCAGCATTTTACTGCAGTTCTCAATCTGTAGGATTATCCTTGAATTGAAATTAGCAAGAAAAACAATGAAAATGTCCAATAGGAGATTTTTGTTTGTAAAATTAATGATAATTACTGTCTCTAGCAAAATCTAATTTTGCTTGCATAACTTTAAAAGACATAGTCCTGTGTTTAAAAACTAAGATGTATTTGGTTGCACAAAGACCTCTTATTTTCAGTCCTTCAGATATTTGCTTTGCAACAGCCTTAAGGGTAGCAATACACTTGAAATCTACAGTGACACAATCATGGACAACCATTGGTTTCATTTTTTGGAAGCGTCTGTGGACAGTAACCTCTGGTTGTGAGTAAGGGGCCTGTGATGTGGACCAAGAAATGTGCAAAGAAGTCTACAAAGTTTCTATCAAACTTATTTGGAGGGAATATTTTTGTCATGGCTTTTCAATGCATGGAATATAACACTTCCACCAGCTTAGTCCAAAAGGCATTAGTGTGCTAACTCAGGTGGTGAGGCTGGGATTCCATCTGGTTAACCAGATTGGTTTCTCTAACAGAAAGATTGGATGTAGAATCCATGAATATTAAACCTGTGATAAGTTTGAGTGTGTTTGTGTGTCTTTCGGGGGTTTTTTTTTGGCTTTGTTTTGTTTTGTGGCATTGTGGGGTTTTTTAGCAGTTCAGATTAGATAAACTCTGATGTTTCTTATTGTCCTTAAAAATGTTTTCCTTCTTGTCTTTTTTGGAAGAAATTTGTAATATTTGCCTTTCTTCCGGTAATTAGACACCTCCCTCAACTGCCACAACTCTTTAAACGTGTCGGAGAGTGACCTTGCACTGCCAGCTCCTTCAGCACTCTAATGATGTTCATTAGTAACAAATCAACGAGAAGAATTCCTGTCAGAGTAGCAAGGGTGTGTGATTGGATGCTTCAATTTACAGATACCTCTTGGATGTTGAATGTCTTTACTCCACAGTTTGTGAGGACCTGTGGTTGAATTGTCAGTGCTTTCTCAGGATGTAAAACTCAGTAAATGGATGTTAACATTAACCATATATTAATATTTGAATTAAACAAATTGAAGTGTTGTGTGGCTTGCAAATCTCACAGAACTGACGTCAATGCACTTGATATGGTCCATTGTCCACAGCAAATGCCAGACTGGCTTAAAGAGGTATGGAGGTGTGCATTGGAGAGGACTACTTAGGGAAAGACTGACTCCTTAGCCCAGGACCTGTGATGAAGATTAGCTAAAACTAACAAGGTAGATTTTAGCTGTCTGGGGGAAAGCTGTCCAGTGTTGCTAGATTAAAATACACTGATGTGACCACATGTTTTCTCAGTGTGCTGAAAATATGAATCACCCGTCTAAGCAACAGTATGGTCCAAAGCAAGAAATTGGCTGGCATTCAACACATCCCATTTTACACATACTATGAGTGAGATAAAGCTGATCTTAGAGGAGCCAGCCTCAGTTGCGTTCTGGATGTATCTTTCTCTCCCCATCTCCATCCCCTTCCCTCACTGACAGTTTTCACTTAGCTTTCTTAGTTAAATCTGAAAATTAAATGGGGCAAGTCCAGACTTGGGTCATTATGGGAAGTTATCAGGGCTGTGTTCCCTTCTCAGCTGCTGTGTGTCTCTGGCTGCTCTGTTTTCCCATCTGTGAAATGAAAGGAGTACTCACACAGCTTCTGATGTATTTGATGCTCTGCAGGTGAGGAGTGCAGTGCTGTGAAATGTTGTGACTGTACAGCAACATTTATGCTTCTGGAACGATGACTACATAAAAGTTTAGAGCCTTACCACCACCCTGCAAGACAATATGTATGGAGCACTATGAATATAAACCACTTGTTTGGCTGCCTGATAGAACCCTTGCTAATGTAACAGCGTAGATAATCTAAATACTCCCTTTGGGCAGATACCAAGGATATTTAGTTTATCGCTCTTCTGCAGAAATGAACACTGGACCATTAAAATATTTGATTTTTAATGAAATCTGGTGGAATTTATGTTGTTTTGTTTTGGGTTTTTTTTTTTAGGAAAGAATGAAAGAATAAGCATATGTTCTACTGTTTTCTAGTATTTCTTCTTATCTTCATAGTTTAAGGGCGTTGACAAAAGGAAAGAACCAAAAGGTTACCTTGTAAATAAACTATGGTCTGAGAAGCTTTCAGTCTTAGCAGGACTCAGTGGATCAATTACACCTGTTTCCTCTGCCTGAAAAGTAACCAGTATTTAACTATTTCACACATATATTGGAAAACTAAACATTTATTAATATTTCAAAATCTTTATGAAATTTCTCAATTAGAACAATTAAAATTGAACAGCTTTATACTATCATAATTGTTATTTATAGTGAAAGAATTCTTCAGTTTTGGATGTTCTTGTTCCTGTGAGTCTTTTCTAGTTTTGGTTTTCTCTAAATTTTGTGAACATAAAGGCACTGGTATGTGAATTTTTTATGAATAACAATAGTTCCTCAACTGTTTTGGTGCAAATAAATCTTATGTTTTTGTGATGTCATCATGTGAGCACTTTTCTGTGGTCTGCAATTTGCATTTCAAGGAGCTTGCTATCGATTGGAGGAGGTGACACTTATTGTTGATTTTGGGACGCAGGATGGTCCTGAGGAGAGGCGTGCGCTATCCCTTTTCCTAAGAGCATTGGTTTTTTGTCTCCTCTTTTTATTTTTTTTTTTTTATTTTTTTTTGCCTTGCCCCATTAGAGTCATTGAGGATATGAAAAGAAAAATGGAATTCTTTGTTTACAGCAAATACAACATTAATATGTATCTTTCTCTTTGCATTTTCTTTCTGATCTTCCAGTGTGCAGAGCAATTTGCCTGCTAATTCATTTACAGCTGCTTTTGTGAGCCTGTCTGAACACCCAGTAGAATAGGAAAATTTGCAAGCATAAACATGCAGAAATGTTTCCTGCAGTAGCCATTTGGAATGATAAAGTGGCATCTCCAGCAGAAGGATTACATGTGTAATGTAGCACTGTGACAGTGGCTGAACAAAGGGCTGATGGGATCCTTTAGCTGCTCAGGGATGAACTCGAAGGCAAGATCACATCTACCCTTTTGGCTGGACCAGATCACCTGGAGATATCCTTTCTCCATATTAGAACCTCTCCTTCTTCCCTTCATCTCTTGCAGCTATCACATGAGTCACTGGGTGCTAATTTCTAACCTCTTCTAGTCAGAGTGACTATTTCTGTGGCTGGCCTTTGCTGATCTTCATGGTTTTACCTTACAGAAGTAGGTGAGCCAACATAGCTGGCAATGATCCCTGGGATGTAGAGTCTATTCATGTAATATACCTGTGAGTGAGGAGAAAGACTGAGCAAGCTGCTGCCATGGGGCAGAGACTCATCATAGAAACTGATCGGGAGCCCTCAGCGTGGCCGTGACCCAAATCGTGATGCCAGACCCTGCAGCACCCCAAGCATCCACTGGGAGGCACCGTTTTGCACTGCATTTTCTGGGACACAATGCACCTATGTGCTGTCAGCATAAAACAGTAACCTTTCAGATGAATAGGGCTTCTCTGTTGCCAAACTGTGGGTACAGAGATAAATTGTGCTTAGTTAGGTACTCGTATACTCTCAGGCACTTGTCATTCACCTGCTTTGTTGATGGTTTCTCCACAGTTTTATTTTGCCTCTTCCTGCAGGCAGGGATGATTGATTCATAAAGCACAGAGTTGTGCTTTGCAAGGTCAGCATCGGCAACATTATCACTGTGTGCACAGTTTATAATCTCAATCAACTTATTTTAAACACTGAGCACAGAGGAATACAGAGGTTGTTAATTGGAAATTACCATCTCTTTCTTTCTTTTTTTTTTTTTTTAACATATTACTGAAAAGGATGCATTCTTTCTTGCATAAATGCAGAGGCAAGTTTTATTTGCATTGTGTTTTCACAGTGGGTTATGACTGATGATGACTGAATGTTTTTTGTAGGAGTAGAAACACAATTAAGGTCTTCTCGTCATACTAAGAGCCCAGCAAAAGAAATTGGTCATACATGGTTGAAAGGCCAGAATATTTGAAAAGAAACATGGAAGGAAGACTGTTACTGAAATGTGTGATTTTGGGTCTGAGGCACGGATCAGTTTTTGACTCTCAGTGAACAGGATTTGACTGACAAAGTATACATGTCATGTAATCCCTGCAAACATCAGGGGACTAACCTGTGCCATTGACTTTAGGCTCCCTCACTGGACAAAGTGGAATTTCTAATTCTGTGAAGCGTCCAAGATCTTAATTATCAATTCAAGGTCAGAATTATTTGTTTCAGTTATGATTTTCTAACCTACTAACCAATGGCCACTTCTCTCTCCTCTGTCTAGGACATTCTAGGGAGAAAATCTGAAATATTCAGGGGAAGAAGAGCACACCTTTGCCACTTAGTTTCTAAAGGAAGACAGTGGATCTGGTGACCATGGCTCTGTGCTAAATGAGAAGGAAGAATTCTATTCTTGTGGGTCAAAGGGTTGCACTGGGGAGCACAGTTCTCAAGGGGAATAGACAACCTGCTTGGATTTCTCATGGAAATTACAAAGTCTTGAAAGATCCCTATCTCCATGGCATATGTAGACAGCCTTTTTTGGAAATTTTTATTCCAGGTTTTCCCTTGGACATTGAAAAAGAGAAGAAGAGAGTGAGAGTGCAACAAGGAAAGGGAAGAGAACTTGACAAGAAGGTAGGGAATGAAAGAAAGAGGACATTATCGGAAGAAAAAAAATATAGTAAAAACCAGGATATGTATATGTGAAAGTGCAAGTTTCTGTAATGCAAGTGGTTAAAGGGAAGCATGAAGTGAAAAACATGCAAGTGGGAAAGACAAAAGGCTATGTAGAATATGGTTCAAAGAGATGCTTTAATATTTTCGCATTCTACCAACCCTCTCTACAGAAAAAGTTGTTTCCTTAAAGCTGATTCCAGCTCAATGATTTGATTTTTAAGTGCAGAAGTGAAAGCAGAAAATATTTTTCCATAAAAATTTTTGGTTTAGTTTAAGTAAATAGAAAGTATTATAAAAATAGACTTAAAATTTGATATTGAGGGAAAGAAAATATGACACTTCTCTCAATTTAATTTAATTGAAAATATAAACATTTGTTGTTTGGAAACTTTGTAAGCCAGATTGCAGCATTTTTCAGAATTATGCAACACAATGTGTTTGGTACAGTGGGGTGGGGTTTTTTTGCCTTAAGGAAAAGTAATTCTGGAATATAGGAATCTACAGTCAAAAGACGTTCTCTTCTTGCACAGTGCCTTAGGTGCTGCAATCATTGTGAAACTGAGCACTTTCCATTTGCTGTCTTTGCTCAAAACTCACTGAAACTGTTCACCTGGGCTCCTGTGGCAGGGCTTTGTCTGAGCTCTCAGGGCAGCATTGCCCCTTGTTTTGTTCTGCAGGTCTCATATGGTTTGCCTCATTTTCTTATACCTTCCAGCCTATATACTGATCATATAGACAGTTTTTACAGGATGCAATGGCCATTGGTATGGAGAATTGCCCTTCCTGTACCTTTCCTACAGCTCATCTTATGACTTTAAGTTTATATGACAGAAACACAAAGCTTAGAGCATAGCAAAATAGGCAGTGGCCACCTGTATGCCTGGTCAGGATTATCCAGTGAAACACATGCACTAAAACTCTGTGCCAATCTGTGTGCAATGCCCGTGCCCAGCTAAGTGTGCCAGAGTCAGCATGAAGAGCATCACGAGTGGGAACAGCCCCTAGGATCTGGCGCAGGCCCTGATGTAAGTGTGAAGTGCTGGGGGACAGGGATGAGGATGGCTGTCATCACTATTATAACCTGCTGTTATGAGTGAGACAGGAGAGGGGAATGCTTGCCTGGCAATGACTCCCAGCTGGTCACAGGGAGAAGCTTTCCTTTGGCTTTTTGCCCCACCTCTGACTTTCTATTCCCATTGCTTTTAACACCTTCAGTCACTTTGAAGTTGGTATATATATCTTCAGTTCCAGACCCCACTAATAAAACTTTGTGCATTAAGCCTGTCTCAACATCCTTCATGCCACACTCATTCAAACTCAGTGCTACTCAGTAAAGGTTAGCATGGGAAATGTGATTTATTGCAAGGTTGGCTTACTTGGAACACGTCAAACATACCCTTGTCAAATTCTTCCAGGCTTGATCAAAACTAGAGTTTTCATCTCACAAGAATATAATAGGCACCCAAGAATTTATCTGTTTCTTGTGTGGATTCTGTGTCATTCACACCTGTTGTTCTCTCCCTACACAGAGAGAATTTCAGCTGTAGAAGAGGATTGGGCAAGCCTGTACTGTCACAGCATCAAGTACCAATAGGTAGATTGTCAGGAAAGATCGAAGCTGAAATGGAGAGCCAAAAAAGCAAGATATTTCTTACTCTCATCGTTGCTTGCTTGCCCCCATACATTTCCACAGTACCTCAGGTTTAAACATTTTTTTGCATGAAGAAGTCCACCCAGGTCCTCTGAGAGTATTAATTTATTCCTTGGCTACTATGGACTAATATATAGCCAGCTAAAGGCAATGGAAAGAGCATTGTTCTTGTTAACTAGAGTCAGATTTTGGGTCATCTCCAAAGGATTTAACTATCTTTGTTGCTGGTGGCCATCCAGAGAGTTTATGTGACCTGTTTATGGGAGACTACATCATCCTAATTCTGTAAAAGATACCCCTATATACTGCTGGTGGAACGGAAAGGATTGATCAGCCTCTTGAAGTGCATCCCTCCCTCTGCAGAGAGAGCTTAAATGACTAATATATGCTAGGTACTAAAGTTTTAGATGGCTAAAAGTAGGTAAAATTAATCCCAGCCTAAGTGCTCTGCTCCTCTTTATTGTCTGTTTTTCTTAAGAGTGCTCTTGCTCTAGCCTTATCTAAAGAGCGTGCAGCAGCACTATGCCCTTGCAAAGCACCTGCTTCTGCTCCCCCTGAAGTCAGTGGGAGGTTTTGATTGCTTTTCACACTTGCAGAAACAAACCTAATGCCCTTTCTTGTTTGCTACAAACGAGAGTATTAAATAGCAAAGACAGATGCTGCTATCACAGCAGCAGAACGTGTTCAATGACTCGGCCTGTGGATCTCCCCGTGCTTCTTGTGGCTACCCAATTCTCTCCCCACCCTGGCTGTGCAGGAGATCACACCAGGTAATTATGCACGCATGTTTATTTCCACTTCCTAAGGTAACCAGGAATGGATGGCTCTTACAAAGTAGTTATCACCCAGGGAATAGAAATGAAGCTGCATTTTGCTCCTGATTGGGTACACCTCATTAGGTCCACAGCCTTTGGCTCTGCTCCTGCCAGGGTAATTGGAAGTGACAATGGTACCGTTTTGCCACATAGCAGTCAGCATTGGCAGGAACAGCCACAGAAGAGGGACACACAGGAGGACTGAATAAAAAAGATTACAGACAAAGATGTCATGAGATTAGTTATTAAGTAAGACCTCCAGAAGGGTGTGTCTTAATTTTATTAAGAGCTGTTGAGGACAATCATCTATCTTAAATAGCAGATGTCTGAGCATGTAATTATGAAGTGCCAGTTAAAAGAATTAGCAGCAGACTACAGAAACTTCCAATATCACTGGTAAACAGAGCTAAATGGAAGAGACAAACTGATCTTCCCTTTAATTTTCTTCTATATATCCACCAGAAAGACTTGCATGTGTGGACTTTTTTTTAACTCTGTAAATAAACTTCAGTGAGTTGTTCACTGGTGTGTGAAGGGATCACCCTGGCTGAACGCCAGATGTCCACTAAAGCTGCTCTATCACTCCCCTCCTCAGCTGGACAGAGGAGAGAAAATACAAATTTTTGGCTTGTGGGTTGAAATAAGGGCAGGGAGAAATCACTCACCAGTTACTGTTACAGGCAAAAGAGACATGACTGGGGGAAAATTTATTACCAGCCAAATCAGAGAAGGGTAACGATAAATAAAACCACATCTTAAAACACCTTTCTTCCACCCCTCTCTTCTTCCAGGTCTTAATTTTACTCCCAATTTTCTCTACCTCCTCCCCCTGAAGCTGAACAGGGGGACAGGGAATGGGGGCTGCAGTCATTTCATCATACATTGTCTCCAGTGCTGCTTCCTCCTCAGGGGGAGGACTCCTCACACTCTTCCCCTGCCCCAGTGTGCGGTCCCACCCCTTGGAGACAATCCTCCACAAACTTCTCCAAACATCAGTCCTTCCCAAAGGCTACAGTTCTTCACGAGCTGCCCCAGAGTGGGTCCGTTCCACATGGTTCGNCATACATTGTCTCCAGTGCTGCTTCCTCCTCAGGGGGAGGACTCCTCACACTCTTCCCCTGCCCCAGTGTGCGGTCCCACCCCTTGGAGACAATCCTCCACAAACTTCTCCAAACATCAGTCCTTCCCAAAGGCTACAGTTCTTCACGAGCTGCCCCAGAGTGGGTCCGTTCCACATGGTTCGGTCCTTTGGGAACAGGCTGCTCCAGTGTGGGTCCCTCATGGGGTCACAAGTTCTGTCAGCAAACCTGCTGTAGTGTGGGCTCCTTTTGCACAGGTCCTGCCAGGAGCCTGCTCCAATGTGTGCTTCCCAGAGGGTTCCGCTGTAATTACACAGTTTTTTTCACCCCTTCTTAAATCTGTTATCCCAGAGACACTGCTGATGGGCTTGGCCTTGGGCAGTGGTGATTCCATCTTGGAGCCGGCTGGCATTGGCTCTGTCAGTGATGGGAGAATCTTCTGGGAGCTTCTCACAGAAGCTTCCTGTGAATTCCCCCCCTTGCCAAAACCTTGTCACAAGAACCTAGTACATGGAGACTTCAGTCAGGCTTGTAAGACCTGTTGGACAGAATTCATTGTCAAACCAAAGGAGGGGGCTATATTTAGCTTACAAGCACAGAGCACCTGTGAACCTGCTGCTAAAATTGTCAGGGATGATACAGCAAGCTAGGCTGACATTTCTGTAATCCAGTGTGATGTCTGCTGCATTCTGTAAGCAGTCTCATTTGACCTTACTTGTGCCACTTAACATACGATCTAGGGGCCATTTGGCAATTAAAGTATCACAACAGGCAAATTGTTCACTTCTTCCCTAAAATAAGGGAAATTTTCTGAAAAATTTTATAGTTTGGTTTACAAGTAAAGTGGTCAAGCGTGAACAGAATCCAGGAATATTTTGATCATCTTTTCCAGGATTATTCTAAGAATTTGTCTGGAATTTGACAACAGCATTTTCTCCAAATTTCATTGAGTCATACAGTTAACTAAATTATATTGCATTAATGTGCAGGGAAACTTGTGTTGCACCTCTACTAGGTCCCATTCAGAAGTAAAACAAAACACTATGCCTGTCATAAGGACCATAAAATCTGAATATCATACTTAAAGTATTTGCCTGCACAACTTGTTACTAGTTTAATTATATTATATACAGAGCTATTAAAACAATGTGGACCAACCAAAACATATGCTAAGTATGAAGTTTCTATTAAGTTTTGCAGCATAATCAAACCACATAGCACAGCACACTGCCAGAACTGTCATGTGGCTAATACAGTCTTAAGGGACATATAAAATTAGAGCTTTTGGAAGTATAGCATTTCTTTATGTCAAAGATGATGGCATGGAAACAAATAAGATTGATTAGTCATATGGATGTCTTTATTAATACTTCATAGGAAATAGATTTCTTGTTCTATGAAAATTTAATGCTGAAAAAAACCCATTATTTTCCAACTGGAATACAAAAGAAAACCATTATTTAATTTATTTTTCATTGTTGAGTTGTATTTTTTCATTTCACAATGGAAGAAAAAGCCTTTTTCAATGGAAAACTGTGCCTTTTATTTGTGAAAATGAGCTGAAATGTCCTTTCTTGACAGTTCTGCTATATTTCCCTGAAATATTGTGCAAAAAAATACACCTCATGAGGAATGGCCTGCTCATATAAATATTTTTTTTATTTTATTAATCAGTAATTTTTGACTAGAAATGAAAAAAAAAAAAAACTCTTTCAGTCCAATATAAGATATATAGATCTGGGATAATTCCATTGGTTTTAATTGATTCTAATTTTTACTATTGTAAAAGAGTTCAGTATCATGTCTCAAATTTTGTTTGAAACAGTGTAAATAAATCCTTCCAGTTTCCTGATATAACAGTGATGTAAACTCTCTGATGAAGGTCTATTTTTGCACAGGATCTGGAAAATAAAGGCATTTTTCCTTCTCCTTATGCTATTTTCTGAATCTTTAGTCTCTGCCTTTCCTAGAGTGTTTCTCTTCTCTCTTTTTATTTGCTTTCATTCCAACCTTGCTTCAGTCTGTTGCATGGCACTGGGTTCACCGTTCCCCCTTCTTTGCTCCCAAACGTTATAAAGGCAAGGAGAGCTTTCATTTTAAAAAAGTTGAACTGTGGGTGCAAGTAACATGGAAAAGTGCACCCTACTCTGTATATTATTTAGGGAGGCAGGTACAGGGCTTGACTTCATTTGGAACTGTATTTTTTTTAGTTTCTCTGAACCAAACATAGAGACCAGCGTGTTTGCTTCATTGTTCCCTTACGTTTTCCAGTGTGCTTCATTCACAAGGAAAACTGGGCATTTGTGAGGCAGAACCAGCAGCTGTTTAGAAAAGAAAGAAGCAAAGATTAACTCTGCCAAAGGGCCATTATATAGGTGGAGAAAGCGTAAGTAAGTACAATTAGTGCCTCACAGACCTGAGGGCTACACAGCCGTGGTGGGTGATGACAACTGGGTTCGGGACAGCCTCTCAGGGAGCAGTATGTATGCAGAAAGTAAGCAAAATAATTATGAACCGGATAAAAAGCACAGAGTGCTGAAATACAAACAACAGACTTGCTCTGCAGCTCTTTTTTTTTTTGCTTTGTTGCTTCCATGTCAAGACAACCACCTAGGAAAGTCAAGAACGAAATGGATTTTTTCTTCTTTGGAGTGGTGATGTAAATGGTGCTTAAGGACATTGTGCCTCAGGTTTGTCCATTCCTATTTTGTCCCCTTCCTCTCTGTAAAACAATTATGAATCCAATGCTATTCATACTGACTTCTTTGCCTACCTGTGTCTTTTCTTGCCTTCAGAGAATCCTGCATGCAGCTTTTGGTACCTGTCCTGATATTTTTTTTTATTTTGTGCTGGACGTACCAAAACAAAGACTGCCCGCCAAAGTGTCATCTCTCATTTAGGGGTGCTGTTTATTTCACCTGGCTGTAGAAGCTCTCCTTGCTCATTGCCTTTCCCTAGCAAGTGAGAGAGGCAGCCCTTTCCTCTAAGCCATATTTCACATGCGATAAATCTATCTCACACAAGCAGCAAGAAGGGATTTGTCTATGCTGTGTCTCTAATCCAGTATAATTCAGAGCAGATGGCTCAGGGAGCTGTGCATGTGGCCACCTGCAGTAGTGGCCTGACTGTCCCCATGCCAGCGTCTGCTCCCTGTCAGCCTGGCAATCCCCTCCCACCCGTGAAACCAGAGGGGCAGGAGGCCCCCATGCTGTGTCCCTCTGCAGGAGTCCACAGCATTTTTCACGTGCCTGCCTTACTTAATTATTTATAATCTCCTGGAAGAAGTTAGTTAACGTTAAACCTCATTCTGTCCCTTAAAATCCTGTGACCTGGAGGATGTGGAGGAGGGCTGCTATCCGGTTAGTGGCTTAGCGTGCACAGGGGCTGGAGCCCTCAGGGACACAGCGAGCTGCAGGTACAATGTGTGATGCTCAGCTGAGAGGCATCAAATCGACAGTGAGAAGTTAACTTGCTATTTTTCCTCTTGAAGAAATGGTTAAACACGTGCTTGGAATAGCTGACAATGGGTTTCCCTAGCAAACCTTGAGAAGGACTGACTGCTCTAGTGGGTCTCGTGAAATCTCCAGTTTAAGTGTCCTATAGCTGGCTGTCAACTCTGCCAGGTGCTGTAAAAGACAAAGTCAACAAGCTGCAGGTAACGTGGCTTTATTCTGAAGGGAGAAAGGATGTGGTTTCCTTCTGACCCAGTCTGACACACAGGATGAATGGCCTTAAGTTTTCAAAAATCATGAGCAAGGCTGACTGAAACCAAATCACAAGATATTACGGTGTTAAAATAATAAATTTGGCATTTGAATTAACTTCTGATTTTCAAATTTAGTCGAGAGGTTTTTTGCCATAGTCTGGAGGGCTAAAAACTTATTTTTTTTAATGGAAGCTGACAATCTGTCAAAATAATTTAAGTATAGGACCTTTATGAAAGACACCAAATATAGCAGTGTCATGATAAAAATCACTAACTTTGGATCCATTTTTTTGCCTTGAAGGACACAGAGTGACAGACCTCAGAATTTTCATGCCAGCAAGAGTAGTTGCAGATCCTATCATTATTTACCTAAATGAAACATATAACCCTTTTACTGAAATGTTTTCAGCTAGAAATCAGCCTAATAATTTAGTGGATTCAGACCAGGTACTTATTCTGTCCCCATCAATCCAGTATCTGAATGGCTGATAAAATTAAAATATACTAGAAATTTCAAGGTTACTGTCTGTTGGCAGTAATTAAAGTAGTCTCAGTATGAAGAACTGATTGCTCTTTTTTTTTTTTTTACATGTGATTCTGCACTTGGTTTTGCATGTGATCTGTCAGTGCTAGACGATTATGGGTTGATGGTGTTCAAGAGAGATAAGATTTGAACCTGAAATCAGGGTAGTTTGTGATTTTGGTCATCAACTGTTCAGTGTACGGTCAGCTATTCCAAAATATTTAAGTGTGTTTATAATCTCTGTCCTAGAGGGAAAAAAAAGTCTCTTGCTCCAATAGAACAAGAATGCTAACAGTGGCCAAAGACCAGGGATGCAAGACAAGGTTTTAAGTCTCCTAGTCCTCCAGTGTTGAAGACATTACAGATGAGACCAGGTGACAGATACACATGAGCAATGAGAGGTCTTAAGTGTTAAATAATACTTCATGGGTCACCTCCTGGATTTGGAGATTGAAAACCAGTCAGACTCAATAATCTAGATGCTTTTGTAAATCTTATTATTTGTTATTAGGTGGCTTAGATAACTTTGTAGGCTTTCTCTCTCCTAACAAGAATGTGAACACAATGCAAAGTTGTAAAAACACGAACAAGGTTTGATTAGAGAGCCCCTTTATTTGGAGGGACTATTCCTGATTCATACATGAGGGGCAGATTTTCAGATAGGTCTGAACAGGCTGGATTCAGTACCATGGGAAAAAAATATGACATGATAACATAATCATTAATCCAAAGGACAGGGAACAGTTTTCCAGGTAATAAGTGTTTTGTGATATTCTGGAAAAATAAATCTTCATATTTGTGCATGAAAGGCCACTGCTGCATTAAATACAAGCTGTAAATGTATACTGTCTGTCACCAGCACACTGCAGTGCTGGACATGGGCCATCAGACTGTCTTTTGTCTCTTTCCTCCATGAGATAACCACTCTGATGACGCTGTAGACTGAAGCAGGGAAACTAACTGCATCTTCTGTCCCCTCTACCAGATTCCACTCCCTGTGGGTAAGCCAAATCTCACTGTGTTCAGCTGCTGACCCAGCAATGGCACAGGGAGTTTGTGCCTTAATGTGTTAACAAGAAAACACATTCATATTCCCGGAGACTTGGCAAATCCATCTTTCTCTATTCTAGGATTCAATCCCCACTGATACCCTGGGAGGCAATTTTCAAGTGATTGTGTTGAGCAAATCTGCTTCGTTTCCCTTGATTCGGAGATCAAAGTTGGGACTACAATTATTTGGTATTTAATACATAAATCCTTCCTGCTTCAGAAGTATCTGCTTAAAAAATTTGGCAGTATATAGGTATGAGTATATGCACATTGCCCACACAGCAGGCAGAATGAAGAGCAGAATATCATATTAAAAGGTGTATCTGACAAAAGGATAAACTGAGTAATCAAATATTCGAATTCCAATGCAGCAGGTGGGGATGAGCTTAGAGATGCAGCACTGATGCAGTACATTTCTTGCTATTGAGATTGATTTCACTTTTCTGCCCCACAGTGTGGAAGGGAAGAAAATCATGGGAAAATCATGTAAACCAAGCCTGCACCCATGAGTCAATAAGCTTGCTTGTCCTGCCCCATCTTGCTGTATTCTCATTTTCCTGTCTTATATTGACCTGATTCACACTGGTCTTGCCGCAAAACTTGAATCCTAATCCTTTATGCTTTTTATGCATCCAGTCATCACAGAAATGAAGAAGGAAAACATACCTAAAGGGGCAGTGTCTGAAGTTCTTCTCTTTTAAAAAGAGGTATCCATCAGGGTGGAATGAAGTGTGGTGAATAGAGCCCCTGATATTTAGTAAAGAATTATTAGAGTGATCAGCACTAGAGACAGACAGCTGTTATTACAGTGTCTTTGCATCCAACCTCTCTGCTCGGACACTGTTCCTTTCTGTGACCTTGGCCATTTCTCTTTTCTTTGGTGAGAAAAAGGAAAATTCCATGTAAATACTTTAACAATCTCTCACTGAATTCTGACAGAATTATTATATAGATGTGTGCATTGATGTATATATGTACAAGCTTCTCTGGGCAACCAGTTTCTGTGTCTCACCAACTTCACAGTAAAAAAATTTTCAGGACTTTTTTTTTCCAGATATTTCCGAATTGCCTGTATATTTTCATAGGCTTAGTGAAAGACAGCAATCAAAACCCCACATGTACTTTTTTATTTCACACCAAACCTACAAAAAGTGTATCCTAAAAGGAAAGGAGCAGTTTGAAATCTCCCTTGGAAGAAATAGAATAGCTGCACTGTCAGTACCTGGATCAATGCAGACCTGTGTCGTGTCTGAGCTTTCAGTTTGAGACAGAGAATATATAGTCATATAAACATATCTACCAGAGATAAGAAGCACAATAAATTCAAACAGAAAATTTGTATGTGTGTGAAAGAAAAGGGAAGAGAGATCAATGAGGAGGCAAGGACATGCTTCATTTCTGCCAGTTCTTACTGTAAATTTGAGGAAATCAGCTGTTGCCACCAGTGATCAGAGAACTAGGTGTAAATCCAGTTTTCAGACAGCTTCAGAAATACGCAATGGTCAGACAGGAATGGAGGCAATGGTGCTGTGTACTTTTAGTGCCTATGCAGTCAGTCAGCCACTGACTGATGTGCTGAATGGAAGTCATATACGAAAACTATTGAAGAAACAGTTTTTCATAGAAGTTAAAAATCTTCTGCCATGTAGTGGACTGCAAAAAACCAAGCCCTGGTTTTGACTGCTTCTTATCCCACATACATGGAGAAATTTCCACATGCTCTCCAAGGTTTTCTGCAAGCCCAGCACTGCCAGATCATTGGTACCCTGCTATCATGGTGACAGAGACCTCCAAGAATTCAGGAGAATTGTAAAAATTGTAGATTATCTCCTAGAAATCCAATTGACCCCTTCCTTCTGAGACCAGCAGAAGGTCCTAACAAAATTTGTGGAGTATGAATTCACTCAAAAATGTTCCATTGGGGTCATACTTCTCTAAGTGTTGTAGGATATCTGCAGCTTAAGATAGGTCAAAATTTAGTGACTAGGAGACCAGGTCAATATATCTAGTGATTTGGTTTTTTTGTTTGCTTACTGAAGCAAATGAGTGTTTCGAGGTCAGCAATTTTATTCAGATGCACCCTAGGCCAGATTCTTCAATTTGAATAAATGGAGAGAAGTGTCCTTCAGATTATACCCTTATGTACAAACCAAGAAGTGTCCCCAATACCTCTAGCATTTCTCCTCAATGTTTTAAAAGAACTCTGCCTTTGAGGAAGAGGGCAATACGGCCAGAAAAAAAGTGTGAGTGAAGTAAAACTTGAATACAGACTAATTTAGATGTTTTTATCAAGTCTTGCAGACTTCTCTCCACAAACCATTAAGTCCTAATTGCCACACTAATGTTATTTTAGATTGTAAGCGCAGCTCCTAAGTCCTGATATTACGGCACCCAGTGGAATTAAAGCAGGCACTTAGCTTTACCACCTTCTCTGCTGTAACCTTTTCAATCTGTGATTATTATTCTGTCAACGCACACTTGTTCATTATTACTTAAAGGTGTCGTCCCTTCCTCCAGGAAGACACGCTGCTGTGTAAATTAGGGCCATAACTAACCTCATTCAGTGCTGAAGCAAGCGCCTTTCTCCTGACAAGCCATGAATTAAGGGCTTCTTTCCTCCCAGTGGAAGGAACCTCTCTCCTTCATTCCTAATAAGGGCAATGCTGAGGTGGATTTAAAAGGCTCTTTTCTGTTAAAGGGGTTTGATCTGTGATAATCTCCTATAATCTGGATACTAGGAGCAAACTGAGTATTAGGTCGGGATTGCAAATCCACTCTCAGCCTTTTTAAAAATAATTTATTTATTTCAAAACTGATTTGAATACATTAACTTCCTTTTCCATTCTACAAAGGACATTAAGGAAATGCCTTTCAAATTAGGATTCAAATTTGATTAACTAATATTAGTTAATCCCAGTTCTGGTAATTGCATTCCTCCTTCAGGAATTTCACAACCCTTTCAGTAATTGTACGGTCTTGGGTTACAAAATGCATGCTATAACTCCATGTCAGCCTCTCAGCTCATTTGCTTGCTCCAAGTGTATATGGAGTACATGCAGCACAGTTCAGGAAACATTATCATTTCCATTTTAACTCACCATTAAAGCTCTTAGAGGTACATTTTCCAAATAAATCATCTAATGAATTTTGTTTTGTTTCTGTTGTGTTTTCATTTGTGAATTGTTTCTGATCTGCCCTAATGTTAGCAAATCTTAGCCTCATTTGCACATATTTTTGCAGGAGGAGGTTTTATTCTAGGATTTGTGATTATATTGCTAATTTCAGCTGTTACATTCCCTATATAGCTATTTGTGGTAAAACAAATGTTATTACTTCTAGTCCCTTACTGGACCAGGATAACTTTTTTCATGGCCAAGTGATGAAGAGGACACGATGAGCAGCAAATAATGAGTGGAGTATGTGGGAGTACCATACTCTAATACAGGCAGTGGTAGAAAGACCATTCCTCATGCAGTCATATGAATGAAAAATAACTGACATAAATATTTATGAGTTTAAGATAACATGGGGTGAGCAAACCACACCAATACCACACACATTTTGAGTTTGTCTGCGTTTTCACTGACAGAGGCAGTAAAGAGAGCATCATTCCTTCATCAGCTGCCTTGTGTCAGGTGAAAAATAGCATGGCACAAAACATCCAAGGCAAACTGTTATTGTTGTGGGAAAAGACTATCCCCCAGCTCTTTTGGGAAGGACTGCTAAATAAATCCTCCTGTGAGAGATGACGATGACTGAAAAGGAGACAAAAATTTAGACCTGTAGAATTGCTGTAATTCATACAGGTTTCTAGCACTGGTTAGGTTATAGTGGGGGCTGTGAGGGAGTTTAAGACCAGAAGAATTCAGATCTACCTCTGTTCAGAATATCTGGGGTTGAAGTTTTGGGCAGAAAGCACATGTGGATATTTCTGTCAATAGTTATTTCATATTTAGCTCTTATTTTCCCACTCTGGTTCATACTAAGGGTATAAATTCTTGAAAGACTTGATATTTACTCTGGTAGGTTTTGAAAGATACATGGTATCTGTACAGGATTTCATTCTGAACATCAGTGTGGCCCATCTATATACACCACAAAGAGTATGGATAATGGGAACGTGCCACACTGCATTGTACATTTATAGGAATGAGGTTAAATAACTATATAAAATAACTATTTACTGTAATTATTTAATTAAACATATAGAGCAGATGCTCAAAAATATTCAGGAGAGGATAAGGCACCTGAAGGATAGGGGATCCTCTCCTCACTAAAATGAGATCCAGGTCACCTGTCCTAGAGATTAATTCTGAAGCTTTTCACCTGGTATCATCCATATTAATGCCAGATGCAATTTAAACATAGTGACGTTAATAGCAAGTCTAACATATCTGACATAGTAATACTTTTTACCTCTTTAAAAACTGGGTCACCAGTTTGATATTCCTAACGTCTATGCTTTGTATCCTGCTGGAACAATAGTTAACCTAGGGGGTCTCTTTAGACCGTGTATTCATGGCCAAGTGTTTGGTCTATGATTTTTCTGGAAAAATCATCCTGAAATGGCTACCCCCAAAATACTAATTAGGAGAGAAAATAAGCAAGGCCCCCAGTACTGAACTGAGTTCATGCACCCATTGAGAGAACACTAAAGGCTCATGACAGATACCTCTCCAAAAATCTGGATCCTCAGTTTGTGAGTGATGAAGGATCTCAGTTCATCTGGTTGTCTTGTTGCACTGAATAATTCAAACGACTGTAATTGGAATCATCAGTCAGTGCAGTCAGCAGCAAAGTTGCAGCAGAGTATCTGAGAAAGGAGCCTGGCCAGAAAGCACATCAGCCATGTTCATTCTCCTATCGTGTGCAGTTACTTCACAGCACTAACTGGGCTGGTGTGTATGGTAGATGAAAAATAACCTCTTGCCTGAAATCAAGTGATAAATCAGTAAAGAAAGGAAACAGAGAAGGAATGGAATCTCATGGGGCGATGGCAAGCGGGGTGGAGGGGTGGGAGAGAGGTAGAGGGGGGAATGTGATGAGTCCCAGAAGGCCAGGCTAGAGATGTATGTTCCTTCCATCTCAAATAAATCAAGATGTTACAGGCTGATCTAAATGGCAGAAGTGTGGTTCCCCTTCTGGGCTGAGGTCCTGCAGGGTTCCGTAACCTAAATTCCCCAAGGAGAGAAATGTTCCTTAACCTTATTCAGGATTGTGCTTGGTGGTCTTTGTAAAGGAAATACAACCCAGGCAGCTTTGCCCCTCAGATTCTGGTGGCCTGGGCCAGCAGTAACGCGGTAATTTGGGCACCCAGCAGGCACAGAAAATTGTAGCCCAGAAGCTGCTGCCAAAACTGTATTGCTCTCATCTGCATTCATGACCTCTAACCACTGCTACCCGTTAGTCAACACTCAGTGTATCATGGGCAGCTACATTTCAATCATTTGGGTCTGTGTAGTCATTTTGGATGTGTTTGTGTAGCAGCCCAGCCATACAGCAAGCTGAGGCTCTCTGGCAGCTGTTAAAAGCATTTGTACTAATGGCCTCAGGCCTGTTTGCATTTTCATGCACCTGCAGAGCTTGGAATTGGCCTCACAACTTGATTTTAAAGGTCCACAATCCCACTGGGGTTTCTGCAGTAGAAAGCCATCGTTTATGGCCTTGTATTAAACAAGGAAAAAAAAAAAAGCAACAACTTCTACTGGCCTTAAATTCAGGAACACAAATTGGTGCTATATTGAGTGTTTCTTATCTCATCTCCAAATATTGTTACACAGCCTGGTAGTATGCAATGATCTCTTAGAAGACGAATCTTTTTTTTTCTCTACAGGTTTTGTATTATATGCACATCCAGAGGTGTATTTGAAAGCAAGAATATCTGGTCTTCTTTTTAATCAAAACTATGTAAGAAAGTCACTATTAGAGGTGATGGCAGTTTTGTTTGTTTGTTTTGGGGTTTTTTGCATTATGGCTCAAAGTTTCATATTTTATAAAGTTGCTATGTGTTTTAATGTTGTTGCTGTGGCTGTTTCTGTTGTTGTGCACTTTGGTCTGCATTTAGTGACAGTGAGTCATACAGAAGGTGCCCTCTGTCCTTCTCGCAAATGAGGAATATTCTCATCATCTCTGCAAATACTCACCTGTCCATTTCCAAGTGCCTCAGGCAACCCAGTCTCAGATGACAAGAACTATCTTGTTTTAAAGTCAGGCTTGACAGAGTCAAAGGCAGGAACTCTAAAAGAAGAGGAATCATTCAGGGCTTTTTTTTTTAGTTTTTGTCCTAGTTTTAATTTTGTTGTGCTTTAATTTTCAGGATGTGGATTTAGGAAGAAATTCTTTGCTTCTTTATGGAGAATGGGATAAGGATGTGCAGCCCATCAAGCTTTGGGACAGATCTCTCTGAAGTTTTCCTAAAGGTACTTTCTCTGAAAGAACTGGTGTCCTGTCACAGGATACTAGGATAGAACAATTTATTAGACCTGGACTAGCCGTGTCTAACATGTTCCTACATCTCCATGCCTCCTGTCTCTGCTGTGAGCTGTGCAGTGATCCTCTCCTGGGGATCCTGCTTCACCAGCCCTTTGTGCATGACTGTTCCACTGTGAACAGCCCCAACTCTGCTGCAGCAACACTTGGATCGCATCTGTCTGATGAGCACCATTATTCTGTCTACGGCACATCGCATTTATGAGCCTCATTATTTGATGTTTCCCATCTCTGAATCATGTTCAAAGGAAGGAAGATTAACACATCCACTCTTTGGATTTTTCTTTAAATCTCGTTAAGACTCAGGATATAGAGCAGGCATTTCATCATGCCTGTGCCTTCTCAGATCCTGCATTTCATGCCTGTGAACCAACAACATTGTCAAAGAGGAAGAGCTTCCCTGAAACAAGTCTCTTTTTCTGTTCTATGAATCTCGTGATTTGACTCATAAAAGGTACAGGTGGTGTTTAGCAGCCCAGTATTAAACTAGTCCTGCATTGTCCATTGCAGAGAAAAGGATAGGAGTATTAATACTTTTAAAATAGACTAGTCCCACAGAAGGAACCTGAAAAGTGTCATCAAAGATATCCATTCAATTTCTCATTGCATGAAAAATATTATGGGCAAACTTTAGCCATAAGTTGATGCCCACTTCTGTAACTCTACAGGCAACTAATGGAGCATTTTCCTCTCCTATTTACAAACTAAGATTTGTGGATTTAAAATTAGGATTTACTTTCTTCTCGTACAGGCCATTGATTTTCAATGTTTCTCTTTCCCACCAGTTTCTCTGGCCTTGTGTCTGGGCTCCTCATGTGACTGAGTATAACACACGATGCTGCCCTCTCCCAAGAAACAAAGTAACTAACTAAAGCACAATGTCACCAGAGCACATTTAAGAGCCCAAACACGGGCAGTGAATGCAGAACAGTAGCTCCCCGTGGCTACTTGCCTCCCTGCAGAACACAAGTCCTCATTGACAGGAGACTTATCTGCATCATATGGTGGGACCAGCAGCTGAATAAATGCCTCAGCGTAGGAGCTGAGCCTTCGCTGTGGTCATAGGAAATATATCAACCCTTTCACCACCAATTAAGTTCATTTGAAGCACTGATCTCTCCCAGCTGGGATGAGATGCAGATTATCAACTAATCTGCTTCTTATAAAGAGGAGATTTCTGTTCTCTCTCCCCCTTTCTTCCATTAGTATTTAATGAAAAATGTAAATGTTCATTTATTACCAAGCTAGGAAACCTGTACGTCATAAACCATACAGATAAGGAGCACAACATGTACACATGCACATGGGAACGTAGATGCATGAATACAAATGCCTGCACTTGCTGATATATCTGCATCTGGGTTTATATTTCTATCTCTGACATTTGCCATCTGCTGAAAGTGTAATACCGGGAATAAGCATCTGGCACTGTTTCGTGTAGTAGGGCCTTTTGACAGCTGATGCTAAGGAATGCTGTGCCTTTGGGGATTAAGGAGAAATTAATTAGGACAAGGAAAACATACTGCAGAACATAAAATTCCTACATTGAAAGCAAGGGTTTCAAGGCAGTCTTTGGTTTGGTTTACATCTGGCCCACAGCCTAAAACCAACCCTAATTTAATGTTTTCAGAGGGATCCCATCATCATGTTTAGGGGAATTTAAAGGTGAAATATGCAAGATATTAATAATGTCTCTTGGTAATTCCACATCCAGAATATTACACATCCAGAATTGTCCAATTACAAACACTGAACACAGAGAGTCACTGAGAATAGGTTCCAGAGAAATAGGCTGCAAGGGGTAGAAGGGTGTGCTGTGAGCACCATATGGTGTACTGTGGGTTACCCGCGGGTTAATGGGTGCAAAACATTGCAAGCAGATGTGACATTCAAGCTGTTCAAAGACTAAAATGTTTTCTTAGCTATCAGGTGGAATTATTCATTGCCCTCCAGGTTAGAAAGTGCTTAAATTTGCTGTATTAAAGTTGCTGCATTTATTGCACTCATTCAGAAACCTCCAAGGACTGCCTTCGGTCATCTGTCTTTGCAACCCTTTGCTGGGTGAAGAGTGAGAAATGAAACAAGCAGGCTTTTGGAATATTATTTTCTTCTGTTTCCAGAGCAGATCTATCCCATGGTTTGGGATATAAAAAAGGTTAGCAAAGGAAAATCGACCACCTTTTCAATCTCACATCATGCTGGGCAGAGGCACCTCTCATGCTTTGTTATGCATTGCTTTGCGAGTGAATTAATCCAAATTATAACCAAGTACACCATGTAGTTTGGAGACATATAAAATGGGTTATCTTCCTCTATGGAAAGCGAGAAAGTTTGCTGTTCTCTAGAGCTGGAAAACTCAGAAAGAACATTTGAAACCAGAAATATATTCCAGTTCATGAGATCTGTAAGGATATAAGTGTAAGGAAATAGTCTGGTCTGCTTTGCTATGCATATGTACATACACAGGTACACACACACACAAAAATTTATTTTCATTTCATACAACCATTTGGTTCCTAGCAGACATCAAATGAAATCCACATAATCATTGCTTTCAGAAATTTCCATTTTGTCGTCTTTTTTAATATTCTCCAGGATGATAGGATGGTATTTTGGGGATTTGGGTTGGGTTTTTAGCAGGACTAATTGTGAGTGGAATTTCACAGTAGAATCATATCTTCTTCTTTCAAGTCAATGGCATGTATTTTTGGGAAAAAAGCTAGTTCCACTATTATAAAACATGTCAAAAAATTAACTTACAGGAGTTACATATGCATATGCAGATGTCTTTAATTATTCCCACAGGCTTCACTTTAAATTCTCTAGCACCCTTAATTCCTCAGACTTCTCTTTTCAGTAGGTTTCTGTTGATCTCTTGTTTTCCTTACTATTGCACTACCTGACCTTTCCCCCTAAAGCAGAGTTGGTGCAGCTGCACATCAGGCTACCCCATATTAACTTGTGAGACACCATATAAACTTCTCAGTGTAGACTTCTGAGATGAGAGGACCAGGCCATTGGAGCCAGCTCAGCTCCTCAATGGTGTGTGAAAGTATTTATTGCACCAAATAAGTGGGCATCCATGTATCATTTCAGGAACCACTGATGCGCAGTTGTGTGCAGAAGTGAGGCAAGAAACAATCCCTACCACACAGCAGCACTACAGAGGAATAATCAAATCCAGAGGTGCTGAGTGAGGTACACACAGGAAAACAGAGGCAAGCTAGAGATGGGTCAGATTGAGTGTGGACGACCCTGGGGCCTCAGTTGCACCTTAGCAATTAGGGCATGGATTCAGAATGCAACCCAAACCACAGAGCTGTCTCCAGCAGCTCTCAGAGGGGTAAAGGGGAAGCCACGGGATAATTCCAAAGGCCTGCTTTGTTGGTAGTGGAAGTAGGGCAGTGGCTGGTGGCACCTAAAGGATGATCACTACCCAAAAGTGGCTCCAACCCTCTCTGAGGGGTGGCCACTTGCTGACTAGACATGGGGCTCCCTGCCTTGCCTGAGAGTCCCTGAATCCTCTTCCTCCTGAGTACTGTGAGCACCAAAGGTAGTTGCTTGACACCTGTTTAATTTTGCTCAGTATTTGCCAATCAGCTGATGTGGATTGAGCCTCATTCATTAAAGCTAAATGAATTAATATTATGATTAACAGTAATAAATGCAGCTGCTAGAATGTGGAATTTATTACCTTGGTTCTTTGGCAACTATCCATTATTTTAAAACTGCACTTGTTGGCTTATTTCCTTTAATTTTATATGAGAATATGAAAGGAAGTATTCCTCTTTAAGAGAGAAAACAGTATGTGATATACTTTGAAAATTCATCGCTCAATATGCTACAAATATTGAAGATGGACTCAATGTCTAAATTAAAAACAACCCAGACGTCATGTTCAGAGCAAAGCAGCAACATAATAAAAAAGTCCAACTGCACCACAGTGGAACAAGGAAAAGAAAATTACTAGCCCACTACATGACCATCTTCAAGAGTTTTCAGTGCAACAAATGTACGTGTCATTAATGGTTAATATGAACTGCCATCCGGACAGTTGGATTACGTAGATTCTGGCACTGGAGGTGTCATTCGTCTCAGAAAGCGTGAGAAAAACAGAGAGTTTGAAAAATGTTCCAAACAAAGTTTGACTGGATCTCTCTTGAATCTAATAATGTTGTTGGTGAGCAATGATCCGAGCAAAAACCTACAGAAAGTCAGGTCCTAAGTTTAAAAATGCTACTTCTTCTGTCTGCAGATTTTGGATCATGGTTTAAAGTACTCTAGTAATATGGATCCGTATAAATGTAACAACAGAAAAAGAGGTGAAATGCCTTTTACAAGATCTTTTCTTATGCATTCCAAAAAGGACTATATTTCTTGATTCCTACTTTATACCTAAAATCCTGAAGTCAAAGACAGTTTATGGGAAAGAAAAAGCAAATGTCCAAATTTTCTTAGGTTTCAAAGCAGACCACAGAATAACAAATAAATGAAAAGCAGGTACTTTTTTTTCCCCAAGGATGTTTTTTTACTGTACATTTTGTAGCAAAAAAAAAGAGAAAGAAAATAAAGGAAAAAATATTCTGATCACAGGGATGTCATTATCTAAAACTCCAAGTAGGAAACATGACGAATACAAGATCAAGTACACAGCCATGTCACAATATATCTCTGAACCTTTTAAAAAAAATATACATTGAGATTTTTCATGTGTTATTTTCTCTGTGCCTTGCACACTTTCTCCACCTCTTTCACAAAATCATAGTAACAATGTGCAATTTCAGAATGGTTCCCAACAGCTGATCAAGCAAATAAATAAACAAATGACAGGACAGTTGCAGTAGCCAGCAGAATGCTAGAAGTCGCAGTAAAATTGGCAAGGACAATAAATTCTGCTGGATGGGCCATGTGTATTTTTTACAACCACAGCAATGCTCACTGAAAACCAATGCGAGAAACCACTTACAAGCCCTGAAGAGCTCCTGTTATAAGTATCGTTCTGAGGATGAGAGGCAGGGGAGTAGGAGTGCACCAGACTGGGGAAGTGCTGTATGTAATGCAGGGGATACATGGGACACCCCCTGCTCTGAGATACCCAAATTTAACTCAACTTCTGTGGCTAATTTGGAACATAACCAATCCACCAAAATATACAAAAATTTAATTTTCCTGATGTTACTGGTACAGTCAAGACGTGTCGTGGTGACTGTACAGACAAGGAGCTTTTGTCACAGTAGGGTGCAAGTCTGTCATTTTAGCAGAGTGAGAGTGTTACCTCTACCAGAAGACATTGGTACTTATAATGTGGAGGGTTCCCAGGAGCTACTTCTGTTTTCCCTTTCTTTATCCTTTATTAGGGTATCCTGATAACTATTTTCCCCATCTTTGATAGCAGCATCCCTACAGATATAAATATCTGCTGCAATCTGCCTTGAGCATTGACAAGCAGAGGCTGTGAAGGAGATGGAGGAAAGAGGATGATATTTTTTTTTAATTTGTCCCTAGATTTAATTTTTCCTAGGACAAAAAGGGATGGTATTAGAGGTGGGTTATACAGTACATCAGATATTTGACCTTTGTACATATCCTCCTTTCCATCTGGGGAATCTGATGAGGCTGAAAACAAAACCAAAATATGCATACAAACATACCTTCTGTTGTGGGAAAAAAGCAACTCAAAAGCAGTAACAAATCAAAACAGAACAGAAATAATTAAATCCCAACCAAAAGTCCATTCGACAACAAATATTGTTTGCCCAGATGTCACAGTTAACACCATGAGATTATGCTGAACAATTTACTCTTATCTGCCTGCCCCTGTGGGTGCCCTGCCTGCACTTTTGAGAACATCATTTGCAATGACAACCAGATATATCCTAGCACCAGTCATATCCACAGAAGTGTATTTCTGTGGTTAAAAGAGAGAGGGGAAAAAAAAAAAAAAAAGGTGCCATTAAAAAGAAAAGGAAAGAAAGAAAGTAAAAAGAAACCCTGTAAAATTAAATTTCTGCTGTTAAATCCCTTTTCATCCTCCTTGTTTAATCTTGTGTGAAGGTTCACCAAGAGTCTGAGTAACTTTTGGAAAGCAATGCTAAATACAACTAGCAAATTCCTGGAAACATTCCCGCATGGTTTAGTTGGGGCCAGGCAGGAATGGTACCATACGTGCCTATTCACATTTCACGGCCCTCTTTCTCTTTCACTATCCCTGTTACTTACTTGCTTATCTATCTTTTTGGCCAGTACAACTGAAAACATCTCCTCCCCTCTCTTTCCAATTGCATGGCCCTGAAGCAAACCACGCTTTATAACACATGAGGGGAGAAGAGAAGGGGGAGACACTGATATTTACACTGTGCTTTCCATTACCCACTCTGAGCTCCCGAAAGTCCCTTTTGCCCCTGTTAGCTCATTGTCATCATACTGCAAAAGCATGCCGTTGACTGAGAGGCTCCTCTTTGTCCAAATGTTTGTTATCTTTTTCGGGTAGGTGCAACACTGAGATGTGGCAAAGTCCCCCATGTCAAAAGAATGGCTACGTTTAGTTTTGCCCTCCAGAGGCAACATGAGGAAGCTGCGGAATTTGGACTCCGTCTGGCCCAGCAATGGCTCTTTGTCCGAGTGGCGGGCCATTGTGGAAGTTCTGGAGTCTGTCATTTCCTCCTTTTTCTGACATTTCAGTTCCAGGGAGGCAAAAGCTCCCATTAGCCGGTCAATATTGTGTTTTGACCGGGAAGGAGGCCTCCATTTACTGGACAATGTGCCCTGTTCACTTTGGAGGCTGTAGTTGTCACAGTCACGGCTATTTGCAGAGCTGGAGGAAGAGGAGATGCTGCTCCGTGCAGACTGACAGTTAAACTCCATAAGTTCATTTCTCACCACCACTTTGGGATTGACTTGGGGCAAGACTCCGTTCTGAACTGGTTGTGCTCCATTTGTCTGTGAGTAGACGTTGCTGACACTAGACATCTTCCCCTGGGAATTGTTGCAGACCTTATAGCGGACCATGAGAATTACAATGAATACCAACAGAGTTGCCACAATGATGCCTCCAATGATCAGAATCATGGTCCCACCCAGGAACTGGCTGTGTATTGACTGGCACTGAGGGTAGTCTTCTTTGGTGAAGAACTGGGCACATCCCACAATATTGGTGGCAGTAAGGGTTGTGGCCGTGTCATCCCACATTGCCAGGACGCAGAGGTCATAGCCTGTTCCAGAAACAAGGTTGGTTACAACAAAGGCCTTGTTTGTAGCGGGTATCATCCTTAAAAAAAAAAAGGAAAAGAAAAAAGAATTGGTTACTCTTGACACAAAGGTAAGAGAAAACAGACGTAAGAACAACATAGTGTTAACTGTTCCGAGTACTGGCAAAGAGGAGCCATAAAATTCAGAGCCATAAAATTACAATAAGCATTCAAGCTTCCCAGCTCCCGTGGGTTCAACATCCCAGCATTCAGTAACACCCAAGTTTTGAGGGCCAGCTCTCAACTGTGAAATAAAGGAGATGAGAAAAAGCAGACCAGACTAGACTGGGGATTCTTTTTCTCCTTGTTTGCGTCTGTCCTAATCTGAAATATATTCCAACCTGAACAAATAACTCAGAATAAAAACATACAAAGAGCAGTTTTTCTGAGTATGCAAATGACCCTTGTGCTTGCTGAGTCTCAAGGTGGCAGTTGTCACATCGCTTCACAGGTGCCTGAACATTTACTGTCTAACATCAGCAGATTACTTACCTTGTGAAGGCAAGGGTCTACACTTAGTTTTCCCATTGACTGAGAATGCAAGGCAGGCAACCATTTCTCTCTTTTTTTCACTCTCCCACTTACTTTCCCCATCCTCCTACTCCCCACCGTGAAAAAGATCTCCTAAAAATGCAGCTACCATCATCATCTTTGGAGAAATTTATCCCTGCAACCACCTTCCCCTGTGTGAGTGAAAAAGAAACACTGGCATTGGCATTACGGGCTGTGGAAGTGTGAGGAGAGGTAGGAAGATACAGGGATAGAAATAAGAAGGTTTCTTTAAAATAAAAAATTCTGCTCATGTATAAATCCATTTCCAAAAACCAAATAGCTAGGCCCAAGCTGTGCTCCAAGTTGGGACATTTATGGACATTATTCTTTGCTGCCACAAAACTTAAGCAGTCATTTGATCTCATGCAATATTAGAGCATGACTAGCATTCAAAATTAGCAGATGGGAATGAACATGGTCTACCCCCACTTCAGACTGGTGAAAATAGCAGCACATTAGTGGAACACAGTGGAGAATCCCAGATTTGGTGCCTGGTGGGTAGCCAAGAATAACACCAAAGAGATACCCCATGCATGTTTCTCATTACTGCCACATTACAGGCTTGAGTGAGAGAAAAAAAGCTGAAATAAAACCAGCCCATTATGACTTAGATCTGCAGGTCTTTTGCACCAGCAACAAGGGAGTCCTACAGGCGCTTGGACCACACAGTGAGCTGGTGTGACTATTTGGGATGGCAAGGCCTGGGCACAGGAGCAAGGCAGACTCCTTGTGGGAGTGCCAGGCGTCCTTAGCCTCGAATCATTGCCACAGCTAGCACAAACTGCAGCTCTGCAGAGCACCTTCTGTGCAGTGGGAGGGAACAGACCTGCACAGAGAAGCAGCAACGTCAAGGCACTGCAAAGATGATTTTCTGATCATCTTTGCATTTATGCATTCACGCCACTTACTCAACCCTTCAGTCTGGCCACAGGCGAGGATGTGGCTCCTTTTTAAAAAGCAAACAAACACAAAAAAAGAAATTCTGTAAGGAAAAGAAATATCGGTGAGAGACACTTGGAATATAAACATCATCTGGCAGGTTTACTCAATGTTGTGTTTGAGATTCTAGGCACATTTATCATCCTAATGGAGCTGTTCGACACAGATATAGATGAGCTATTCAGAATGAGCCGAGAGGTCATAAAGCAACCCTCATGAAACACTCCAGATAACGTTGCTAAAATTGTTTCCAAAAGGTGAAATTTTTGGTCTTAAGCTATTTCTAATTACTCTGCTCTCCCTGTGGCTCTGTGAAAAAAACACCTCTGCCCACAGCAGACTGCACTCTGTTGAATTGTTCAAGGAAGTATATAGGCACACACCAAGGATAATATATGGAATAAATGAATACTATTGATTGTCAAACATTTGATTTTAAACTCTTGAATAGTTTCCCCAGTTGCTTCCAATCTCCTCCTCTAGTGCTATACTCTACTTTTCACCATCACTCCCAGCCCAAAGCTTAAAAAATATCTGCCGTGTGTTAAGTCATTCAGAAGTTATTTCACTGTAAAACCTCATTACAAACAAGTTGCACTGTTAGCAGAAAGAGTAGTCAGCCCTACAAACTGGCTCTTGGACTTGGGTCGTAACTCTTGGAAAAACAGGACCGTAATACCACTGTTAGAGTGGTTCCTTTGGCTTTGCACTGATGAAACACAGAGGCAAAAGAGACCACTGTGTCTGAGCAAGCAGAAAACCCCTGGGTTTACACACTTTATAGCTTTGCACATGTCTGGTCATCTCTGCGTTTATGCTTTCTCGCCACTTACACAGCCCTTCAGTCTGGCCTCAGGTGAGGATGTGGCTCTTTTCAAACAGCAAACAAACATACAAAAATAGAAATACAGTTGTTCAGCCTCACACACTAATGCCCAATTTCAGTGAACACTGATAGCCCAAATAATTTACAGCTTGCTTTCTTCAAACACAATTACACACGAGCTTCCAAGGAAATGTAACTGCCTAGAATATTTCAAGGACTGGCAGGTAGTGAATAGTGGCAAGAAATGTAAAGCCAATCCATTTTTAAATGTACAGAAATGAGGTCATAACTAGTCCTAAAGCATGGACAGGTTAACTGTGTTGAAATGTACCATAATAAAAAACCTCATCTCAGCCTTTAAAAGAAACTGAGTAATTTCTAAATTCAATCAATCCTGGAAGCTACAGCTGTGATAATATTGGGACTAATAATAAGTTTATAAAAGATCACAGTTGTAATCTCAATTAAGGAAAAAGCAATCAACTCTCCACATACATCTAAAATAAAGAATTTTGGATGTTTCCGTAAATAAACTTTAAATGTTCTTGTAAAATATTCAAATTTTTCTGCTAAGGAACAGCTGAGCTTAGGAATAAGTAACAATTTCAGGAGTACTAGGAGTTAAGTAATTAATTTCAGACTTAGTTTTCTATCTCACAGGGAAGGTGATTTCGTTTTCTTGAACTTGCCAAATTTTAAGAGTATTTTGGCAATCCTCCATGCTTCAGTCTACCCTCCCCAAACATACTGCCAGTCAGATATGATGGATGATATCTCTTAACGCTCCCCACATCTAAAATCAATGCAGACACATTTTCATTCTGGGATATTGATGACCCTTTCTTTGATTGTCCCCAACACAGGTAGCTGCAGAATGCCACTTCAATCTTTGCTTTGCTGCCTGAGAG
Organism: Pachycephala philippinensis; assembly: GCA_013397055.1. Classification (NCBI taxonomy): domain Eukaryota; kingdom Metazoa; phylum Chordata; class Aves; order Passeriformes; genus Pachycephala; species Pachycephala philippinensis. The sequence goes on from VWZT01009596.1 coordinate 159,156, forward strand.
GGGGTGTCTCTTCATGGCTCCTCTGTACTTGCAGTGCCATTAATCACGGACCCCCATGCCCCGGCTCTGGGACTCGGTGGCTCAGAGCTGCAGTAAAACTAAGAGGGGCCAGTAAATCTGGGTCTAGGCTGAGGTCTTGCAGGGCTTTGTTCAGTCCACTCATCAGCTAAACACAGAAAGTTGGTTTCAGATAGCAAGGATCTGGTGCATTAGAGGTCAAAAAGAGCTTTTGAAAGTCGTTAGGTTTTGGAACTCAGAAGATCCTGGGGTTCACTTGCCAGCCCTCAGATAGCAAACACACTTAACAGTTGTGGTATTTTGAAGCAACAAACTTGATATTGTCTGCCTGCTCTTCAGGGCAGGATGATCTTACAGAGATGTTTATTATCACAGAAGAGGAGTAGAGATCTAAATGTGATACTAGCTTTTCTTCAGGAAAAATAAAGTGACAGTTGACTAACTGCAGGGGGAAATCAACTAACAAAAGACTTGCTTATAGATTATAGGTTATGAAATGTTTTAATGTATCCAGTTTAAGGAATCTAGGAGAAAGGAGGACTTGGAAAGCAAACAAATACACAAATAGATCAACAGGGAAAGTGCAAATTTAGTCCCAGCTAGATAAAGACAAAATTTGAAAATCTTACGGAAATTTCACTGTCCAAACACATAAGACACGGTAATTTCTGCCTTTTTCATTTGGTTTATTCTCTTTGGAGTAGGTGGAGCAGGCAAATTTCCACATTCCTGCCAGGGTTTTGTTTTCTGATTCTTAATCTAGCTTCTGAATCCTATATGAAGGTCAAAATACCCCAAAGAAAACTATTAATATACTAATAAGTTTCTGACCTCTCTGAAAATCCTGCCTTTATAAGGAACGAAATAAGGATAGGGGTTTTACAAGCAACCTTCCTAATTTACAAGAAAAAGCCTTTGGTACAACAGCTTTGATTACTGGAAGAGGAGGAGACCTACAGCCAGGATTGGGGCATGGTAAAAGCATCTGAAATGGAACAGCAATAGACAGATGCTCCTAGGAGAGTAAATGTGTGATTAAGAGCTGTGAAACCAAGATGAAAGTTTGCAGGGCTTTTTCAAACAATGCATTGTCCTCAATCCATGGAGATTTGTGTCTCATTTTGTGAAAGCACCAAAATGAGTCCATGAGACACTTTCTAAAAACATGGAAGGAGAGTGCTAGAACTCTCATTTGAAGTCAACCTTATTTTGTATCACCACTAAATGTCCTTGCTATGCCCTTGTGGACAAAACATACAGAAAGCAAGCAATTTTGTAATTATTCACTTCAGAGTGTGGTGATATTAAGGAAATTAGAAAATAAATTAGTTAGAAACGCAGGGGAAAAAGGTTAGGTGCAGACTTCAGTAGTAATCCCAGATGTAAGTGAGCACTGAAGCTTGCAGAGAGTGAACTGTGCTGAGAATTTAGGATAACTGAGTTTTATTCTTCCTTTATCAGCTACATTGATATCAGGTTCCACTTTATCAGTAACTCTCAGTTCCCAAGAAATCATTTTGCTGTGCTGTAAGTCTCCTCATTTATAAAATGGGGATAATGCCAGCAATCTTCTTTCAAAAGAGGCCTGTAGTGTATCGGAGGAAATTAGTAGATATTGTGATTACACTGTAATATCCAAACGGTTCTTTTCTTCTACGTAGCACTGGGGATTAACAGAACTGAACTGCTGGTTAATACTGTGGTTTTGCAAAACAGGCAAATTAGACAAAACCCAGATTAGGTTAATTGGCTAGGCAATTCTGTTCCTTTTCTCCATCAAAAGAGGGATATGATACCATCTAGTTTTAGCCCAAAACTGCTTTAATCACAGAACTTGCAGGGTTCACTATCAAGGCAATTCCTTTGAGAAGGTACTTGCAACTTCCAAGACTCAGTTTTATACTAACATGCTAGACTATGTTTCTTTTCTCATCGTCTTTTTTCTTTTATTTTTTATATTACCCAGGATGATATACTACCTATACACAATTTTTTTTTTATTATCTGGGTCTATATACTACCTGTATACAATTTCTCCATCTGAAATGAATGCTAGGAGTTCAAAATAGAGTCGTGCTAATTTATTAAATGCTGTATCAGAAGAAGGAGAAAAAAAAACACAAAAAAAGCTTAATTCCTAGGGTGTGAATTTTGTTGCTGTTGTAGACTATGCACTAATTATGGAGCAACTGCTAACTGCTGGTGTCATTATGCACTATAACTTGTAATGAGGAGGGGAAAAGAAAGAGAAAGAGGGGTGCCAGGGTGAAATAGCAATTGTTTTGTAAAATTATATTCCACTTAGTTAGCACACTAACTTTTCTGTATAGTAATGCCTTACAGTGAAAATATTGGTCTCACTGTACACTCCTAAACTTGCTCTTTCATAAGTTGCTTTCACTCAAGTGCAAAACATTACTCTCAGAATTAGAAATCAATCCAGAGGAGTCAAACACTGGAATCTGAACAATTTTCATTTTTCAGGGAAAATCTTGTGCCAAAAATGATCCTTTATTTCATTAATAAATTTGTTCCCTATTTTAAGATACTTGTTTTTTTGTTTTGGTTTTTTTTTCCTTCAGTCCAGTTTCATGTGTTTTTCTGGGGAAAAAAAAAAAAAAAATTCCAGGTAATCTGCCATTGAGTATTGTAGAAGGGTCTGATAGAGTTGTACATTTCAGGTGGAGTGTCCGCCTTCAATCCCAGTGGGATTAAAGTAGGATGGTAGAGAAAGGGGAGAGGAAAAGTATCAGTGGGGATAGAAAGTATCAGCATACCGGAGAAAGACTGACTAAAAATCATGTAAAAAAAGGGTGAAGATCTTTCAGCAAAGCCAAGACAATTGTAAAGATAGTGAAGTGAGTCTAGGCAGTGGAAAGAGCTCAGATGGTGGACAGATATTAAGAAATCTGGAGAAAAGGGCAGAAAAGGATCAGAGGAAGACTAGAAGGATCTAAATTGAAGTGAAAATGTCACACATGATGTATTGCCTGGGAGCAAGAGCATGCAATTGACAAATTTGGGCTGCACACTTAGCATTCTTCTTGGCTGCCAACCTTTGTGATTTGCTTGAAAGTTTTATGTTATTTACTGGTGTAATTTTTTTTGGTATTTTTATCCTAGAAAACCCCAGTTTCTGTAGTGATGGAATGAAAATAGAATCTAAAACATTATTAAAAATTAAGTAAGTTAAAAATGGAGATTAATTTCTCACCTTCAGATTTCAAAAGATTTCTTTGAATATGTGTCTTCAGATCATCCTAAAGCCTCAGGAATTAAAAAAGAAAAAAATAACAGGTAAGAAGTACCAAGTATATTTTGTGTGAGATCTCTCTTTTGGGGTCTGATTCAAGTTTTTTTTAAATTTAGAATCTGGGAAAGACAGAGACCTATTGTGACCTGCAACTTGAAAAAATGACAGTTGTATTTCTGGTGTCCTGGGAAAAGAGATATTTGTTAGTATTAGCAACAGGGCCTAATTCCTCTGTCAGTCATGTCAACAAAAGGAAATGTCAGATAATACCAGGAGGTAGCCAGACTTGTTCAGTAAACACTAAATCAACCCAGCATGAATAATTTCCTGCATTTTTATTTTATTAGTTTTGGGGGGTTTTATGATATGCAATCATAATTTTGCCTTCAGATGGAACATTTATTATTAAACACAAATCCCTTCCTGCTTTTCTCAAACTTGTCTTCTCATCACTCATACACCCAACTGCCCTTCAGAGAATCTCTCGTCAAATAAAACACACAGTACATATCATTTAATTATTATTTCCTAATTTGCTTATGTTCTTTTCTGCTCTTTTGGAAGAGTGGGGTTGGAAGTGGGGAAGAGAAGGCAGAGACAAAAGCATATGCCTGTCAGAAGATGGTGATCCACAGAGATACTGATAATGAATATATGTCTTGTGCTACAAAGGAAAGTAAATAAAACCCAAACATCCCAAACTTTAAACTATTGGCTCAGAGAATATAAATTTTTTGGTAGGCTGCTGAATAATGTTCCCTGGGGATGCTTTGAGGTAATTTAGCAGGTGACAGAGGAAAGTGTAGGCTTCAAGGGGACATTACTTCACAAGGCTGAGAAAGGGGAACCATGGTACAAGGTATTCTGCTCCCCTCCATTGCCATTGCTCTAAGGAAAAACTCTCTTCTCTTTATAATTCTCAACAAGATTCTTGCAAACCACAGGGAGCTGCATTCAGGCAATGGGTGAGGCACTTGGATGAATGAAGATCACCAGAACCATCTTCTGATGCTTTGAATCAATGAAGGTTCTCACTTCATCCGTCCAGGTGCAAGCTACTGCTCTGGGACAACCTCATTTTGGTTCATGTTGCTTTGACAACACAAAATTAGACTTTCAGGCTCCCTGATCTGTGCTATAATTTCTTTCATGTGGACATGACAGCAGCAGATATTTAGTGCCCTGAGCTTTCAATTTTATCTTTAGAGGGAAAGCAGGTACACTCTAGGAAGCCTTGTCAGCACTAAAGATTAATCCAGTCACACCCAAGCTATTCAGCAGCACACAGAACACCTTTCACCTCATTATACTAACTGCCTCAGAAAAAAAAATTCCTCACACTAATTCAAATCCAACTAAAACATACTTAAGCTCATTAGCAGAGTAATTGAAAGCCCACACAATATTTCTGTTAGTAAATGTGAAGCCGAAGTATTTATGGAAACAATGCAGAGCCACACTAATGAATTCACTCTTTATCTACATGTAAATGTAGAATTAGAAAGCTATCATAACTCACAGCAACATTTCAAAGAGCCAGCCAGTGTATTTCAGATTACTCAACAGTAGGTAAAGTCAGCAACTGACAGTGGCAGCAACACATTACAACCATCCTGTTTCTAAAGATGGGAAGAGGTAAAACCTTTCCATGAAAGGAGTGTTTGAGTGATTAAGCAGAGTTTGGGACCTGGGACACACTTTTCCCAGTTTTTTGTAGACGAATGGCTCATACACTTGGCTGAAGGGTCATGGTTATTCTCTCTGACTCAAGTAAGTCTAAATTCTTTTTTGCAGTGTTGGACAGTTACATCAGAAAAGGTCATCCTACCATACCAGCAGAGGTTTCCAGAAGGGAGCAACATTAGAAGTAATGAGCACATTTAGAAACTCAAATGAAATTAATTTCGAAAAGGAAATCTGCTATTTTCCTGGCAGAAAACAGAAGTCAGATTCAGCTGTCCTTTCTTGAGAGTTACAAGTGGGGTTTTCCACTTATTTCCAAGCAGTGAAATCTATGCAAATTATAATAATGGGATCCTATAGTGGTTAAAAGATGTCCACCCCCTTTTTCTGTAAGAGCTCGTGTGAGCAGAGATGAAGAAGATCCTCACTGGTACTAGCAATTTTGTTCGTGCTTGCAATTCAGAGTACTTATGCTAGGTTGAAACTCACATGTCCTGCAGAAACTTGGTGTCCTACCACACAGCATAATTTTATGTCCAGAAGGTCATGCCGGAACAACAAAAACTCCAGGCACTGCTTGAAGTTATGTTTGCCCGTATTTTGTAATTAGCTGGCCAAAGCAAACTCCAACATGCTGTTTCAAGTTCTTCTGTCAAAAAAATCTTTGTGCACTGGTAAGAGAAGTGTGGAGTCAGCTAACAGCTGACAAGACTATTCTAATTATTCCAACCAAAAGAACGACTCTTGAAATGAAATGAAACGGGCATCACTACCCACAGAAACTGTGTATACACTGATATATCAGTCTGTACAGAAGAGTGTCTCAGCATCAGTTTAAGACACAATTGATGCATTATTAAAAAGTTTAAACAGATATCATTCAAGTGTTCCCCCGCCTCAGTGATTGAACTTGTGGATAGTCTCAAGAGATAAGGAATGGTTATCTACCAGAAAATCAAACATCTCTCTTATCATGGAGGTTAAAAAAGTAGCTTAATTCCCAAGGGAGATAAAGGAAGAACTGCCAATTTTTAAGAATTTACCAATTCTTGAAAAATGAGGTAAGGAAATATCTATCAACTCACCAGACACAGACATAGTTTACGTATGCTTAGAGAACTTCTCTGGCAAACCCTCTACCCAATTAGCAAATTGGAAATACCTTTTACTATGTAAAAGGGATACAGAAGATTTGCTTGCTTCTTGTAAACTGAGGAAACTTTTTGAAAAACCTATAAGCAAAGTAGTCATCAAGCTTCTAGATTCTGAGCTAGAAGAGCGAGAAAATGTTTTGGAACAAAAATTTCCATGAAACATGCACAGGGTAAAGAAAACCAGAATGATTCAAGGTGACTTTTGCAATAACATTAGGGAAAAATTGGTTTTTCATATGCAGAATGAGAACAAGGGGTACAAAAAATCACTAATGGTCAAAAATATTGTCTCCTAAGGGGAGAAAAAAAGCAGAAAACAGAAAAGAAAAAAAGGAACATAAATGTATAATGAAGGCATTTCCTAAAGCAGAAGTTTGACATTTTGCCACTTTCTGGATATTGCACATAAAACAAAGGAAGGCTAGAAGAACTGGATAGGCTAGAAAGATGGGGAGATGTTGAATTTTGGAATGCTCTATAAAAGGATAAAACACAGTTATATCCTTTCAGTTTGTGATACCAAAATTAGACAAAAGCATTGCTCACCAACCAGAAACACCCTACTTCTTTCAAAGCTGAGCCTGGACCAAAAGTGTACTGTGTGAAAAGTGACAAATCCATTACTGAAAAGGAAAGTAAAACCCATCCAGCAAGAAAACAAGTTTTGGTTTACAATGACCCCAGGAGAAAGAAAATGAGAAGTCAGTTATAGCTTCCAATTGTAGCATGATTTTATTGTCTAGAAGTATGTTTTATCATTTAGCAATATATTTCTCTGATGAAGTATCTTAGTCAAGTGCCACAGATTTCTGGTTCATGAACAAAATTTATTAAGAAGTAGTCTACTATTTATTTACATGTTACAAACTCTCCACAATTAGGAGTCTAAAGGCAGACTACTAGCGGTCTAGTAAATATCTGCAGTCCAGAATCCAGGCTATGCATCCCATTAGTGAACTCATTGGAAAGAGGAAAGCTTGAGCAGTGCTTATTGGATTTTGCTCTCTTCCAGGTATCAGCTATATACTTTGCAAATATATATTTGGCCATCCTCAAATCAGTTCTCTCACAGAAAGTATGCAGAAGATTTGTAAGTACCAGAAAAGGAAAGAAATCCTACTCTTTAGCAAAGTTGCATATTAAATGAGTTTACAGACACAGGACGGCTCAAATTTGGTATCTCCCTTTTATGTCAGAGAACCCCATTTGTTCTCTTTAGGTTTGATGGTGTAACATTAAGAAGAGAGCAGAATTTCTTCTTATGTTTCAACTTCACGTATTGATTAACGTTTTACCTGGCTTCTGAGATTTACTCACGGCTTAAATTACACAGTTTTGCTGAATAGGGTTTTAAGATCAAATAGACTCAGACAGCGAGCAGGTGACCAACAAGTTAATTAGTCTGCACAAGAAACCCCAACTATGACAAATGATAGGTATGGCATCAAGTCTGTTGATACAGTTACATCCAGATCTGCTAGGTTTATTATTCCTTTACCATGATTAATTGCAAGTCATCATTCCTGGAGGTTTTTGCAGGCATGGATATTTCATTGTTCACCGGGAGAACAAAAGCTTTTACTTGTTATAGACATCCGTATGAGGTCATTACAGACAATGAAAAGCAGCTTATGAATAATTTTACTGAAAAACTCTATAAATTCTGTGGAATAACACGTGCAAGAGTGCTCTGTACTGTTGAAATGAAAATGAAAGAATGGATTTTTCTTTATCTTTGCTTGAAAAACTTTCAAAGAGGAATGAAGGAAGAGACTGACAGATTGCTCTGCTTTGGAGAGCTTCAAGGGTAAAGCCTGAAAAACTCAAACTTCTTCACTCTGTAAAAATCTTCTCTGAGCTTTCCCGCTGTAACTCCAGATAGCTTAAATAAGTAGAACATGCAGAACTTACCCCGAAAGCTAAAAAAGAGCATGGACTAAAATGCAAATCAAATGCACAATGGTACTAAATGCACAATTTTGCCTGCTTGAAGAATACAGAATTATTAGTCACCTCTACTATCAGACAAGGGAATGCTGTCCTCATCCTGTCAAAATGAGCAGTAGTAGAAATTTGCCAAATATTCGTTGATATTTAGGAACCAAAAGGTTGAGCTGAACATTGATTCATTACACCAAGCATCAAAACCTTAGTGTGATGTCTTCAAAAAAACTAAGAAGTCAAAAGTCAGACTCATTCCTAGAGAAGAAGTACAATAAACACTTTAAAAAATCACTACATAGAAATATAAGATTTCAGGCATCTTTGGAGAGCACAGCCAGCATTGCATTCTAGGGTATATTAGTTATATGATTCTGTTTCCCATACATATATTTGTCATGAGTATTATCAGTATGCTAATCAGCATTTGACACAACTTTTGTAATACCCTATGTAAACCTAAAGAGGAAACTTAACCATGATCCTCCATAACCACTATATGGCCTGGGAGATTTCTTAGATCTGCAGTGGTGAAAGAACAAAATATGTTCCACTTGGGAAAGCATTTTCCCTTCTTTTCTCAATAAATGGTTACCTCAGAAGTACTAGAGTGCAGATCAGAGTGTATGAGCATGGGAATAAGGAACTTTTGCTCCCTTATGAAGTACTGCAAAGTTGTGCTTCGTTATCAGAACTGATTTCGGCTTGTCTGCAGTGGGCTGGGTTAGAGGGAGTCCTAAACTTGCCTCTGTACCACTTGAGACACAGCTGCTGGGCTCTGAGTTCACCTCTCTGAATGTTGTTTCAATCCCCTTCCTAGGTCACACCAAGACAGTGCCAATCCCGTGACATGTGGAATTAGGATAAGGAGAACCATCTGTCTGTGGCAGGACTCCAGCAAGGCACAGTGCCTGTCTTTGGCATGAAGAGAGAATAAAGGCCAGATGAGCATCTTGACTGATGCTTGACTGAGATGGCCTTTCCTACTTTCTTGTTGGGGAAATCAGCCAGCTTTGTAGAGAAGAGGTTTTAAATTTTTTTTAGAAGTTTAATTTCCTTCTTTATTTGTCTCACCAAAATGAGAGAAGGATGGTCACCAGCTGAAGAAATGAAGCTGCAAACCTGCTGAACTGCAACTCTGATTGTACAAATGGGAGGATGTAGCCTGTCCCCAACCGCCTGTTAAAGGAACTCCCACATTTCCCTCATAAATGTCGTAAAAGAAACAAAGTGGGAACGGTCTAATAAGAACTGTCCTTGGTTCTGAAAATCTGCTTGAGAGCTGGGTTTGTTTCCACAGTTGCCGGAGACATCTCAAGCAGAACACACCCCTGTTTCCTCCCTTGTGCCTCTCTCAGGAGATAGTAAAGATGTGAAAAATCCTGTGCCCAAGCACCTCAAGGGCTTTTCATTCACTTTAAGATTGCTTTCAAACCCGACATTTAGGGTGTAGTCGTTTCCCAGACACATGCACTCTGTCTTTGCAGATGTGTATTTGTACCATCCCCCCACGTTCGGTGTGAATCTTTTATTGAGAAATACTGTGACAGTGCCAAGAATCATTACTTAGTGGTTGGAAAGGGCTGCATTCAGGGATGAAGTGGAGATAAATGTGGCACTGCAGAAAACTTCTATGAGCTACTGGATTTTACATAACTCTTAGAATTTACTATCTAATGTGCCTCATAGGCAGACTAAAATTAACTTACCTCAGACAACAGAAACTCCAGACAGAGCAAAGTGATTCCTCAAAATGCATGTGTTTCTCTCTTCCACAATAGCCTGACTATAAGCTACAAGTCAAAAATGAGTCTGGTCCTAAATTCATGTGGCTATGCACCTAATGAAGATAAAACTCTGACTCATAGTGATTAAATTTCAATGAAATATTGAAGAATGCTTAATTGGTTTCAATACTTCAGCAGTAGAAAAGAATTTATCCTGTCATGACTAAAATTCATAACCATGTTTCAGAAAATGAGTAGTACTTTAATGACCATGCTGACAACATTTTGCAATGCCATAGAAAAGGTGAATGAACAGAAAAGTTCCTATAAACACCTGTGTAATTTCTCACTCTGTAGTGTAAATATATGGTAGCCTGCCACAGATTTCACTCAGGTCTTTTTCCCTCATGTGCACTCTGGGTTTGTTGGCAGATACTGGCCTCTTTATTCTCTAAAGTGTCCCAGAACTTTCATAGTCATATTTCTGATGCCACTGTTATGTGGATTTTTTTTTACCTTGCTATGGAATGAATCACTCCACCCTCCCTCCAGCACGAAGACAAATGTGATTGCTGCTCCTGAACATATGGTAGAGCCTAAAAAAAGGGTTATCTTGTAGGAGTGTATCTGTATGCATCACTTATCACACCATCCCCAACGGAGAATTTAAGAGATGATAGCTTCTCTTTTTCTTTCTCAAATTGCTCATGTTCAGCTTTTTTCTGTCTACTGCTTTCCAACATGCTCATGATTCCTCGAGAGAGGAAAGCCCACTCCCAGTACAACTGGCCTTTTACATATTGCTCAGCAAACTTGGATTTGCTCTACTTTCAGGGACAAGTTTTATAAGGTTCAAAAGCAAATGTACAGAAGTTTTCCTCCTTTCTGTGTTCATAATTTCCATGTGACATTATAGAACACTTTTTTGTCTCTGAAGAGAGTAACCTGTAATCAAATGAAGAGATAGATTTTCAAAGTTACAAATTTCTATGCTGCTCTCAGTTTGAGAGAGAAGGTGTTAGCATAATATTTTATCACAAAGCAATCTTCTCAGATTACAAAGTCTATCTCCCTCATGAAACTATGGACATCTTCAGAGATGACATGTGATGACAGCAAAGGGTAATTTTTCTGTGAACATTCTCTAGTGTCAGGCAAATACTTTGAGGACTTTAGAATGCTTTAACCACTCTGCAAAAATATTTAACTAGAATAGTCTCTAATGGAAATGCTTTCTGTAACTCAAGAGACAGCTACCCTGAGTTGAAGGAACATCTGGCTCCATTTTTTTTTCTATAAAACAATCCTATACAGGTGGAGATGGCTCCCCCAATGGTTCTGTGCATTGGCTAAAATAGATTTAAAGCTTGTTAGTAGTTGCCCACACAAAAGTTTTCTAAGGCATCAAAAAAGCAGACCTAGGTAAGAAAATGGAATGAAACACAATCCCCTTACCTAAGCAGAAATTACAAGTTTGATGCCAGAAATGCACACTTCTAAGGATGAGAGGAAGAAAATTTTGCTACGGATGCAGGATGACTCAGATAAATGTGAATTTTAAGTGTATGGGTCAATATGACCATAAAAGAAAATACAGAAAAAATGCAAAGGCATCAGCATTTAAATCAAGATGAAGGAGACACTTCATGGATCATAGCTTAATAGCTTACACAGGGAATAAACAAGGATAGAATATGGGTATGGGCACAGGAGCCCTAGTGAGCTGTCTGGTACTGAGACTTCACACCCAGCCACATGCACACTGCCTTAACAACTCCTTCAGTAATGACCAGCAAGAGTTTTCAGGCTGAGCTTGTGCTCACTAAGCCTGGCCTAATCTATACCACTGCACTGAGCATGTGATTATTTCTTAGAGGAAATCTTCTCTTGCAATCTCTCACCTGCAGCCCTGCTGGCTTTGCAGTGCTTGAGACCTTCTCACAGACATACCAAAAACAGCAGCAAAGAGGGCGACAATGATGAATGACTGTAGGGACCACTGACCATCCCAGACAGAAATACACCCCAAAAGACACATCTGGACCAAACCTCTTCCACAATGACTCACAGTAGAGAAAGCAGCCTGAAAGTCAGCGAGGTGTGTCTGCAGTGCTCAAAATATCCTTGGATGCAAAAATCCAAGGGAGTGGTTAGTGAAGAACATCCCTAGAGTGAAGCAAGAAAGAAGTATACATTTTTATATTTTTCCATCTCAGCTGCAGCCCAATGCAAAGTGTCGTGATATCGTCTTAGTTTACTCCAGTACAAGTGTTTTTTGCAAGCTGGATCTTGCTGAGTTAAAAGCAATTCATGAGATTCCAGTGGAACAGGATAGGAGACACTTGAGGATCATAGCTTAATAGCTTATCCAGCGAACAAACAAGGATAGAGAGAGACTTTGATCCTGCCATATGCTTTCTGCACCTGTGGAAACTGAAATGATCAGTACCTGTTGTTTCCATCAGCCTTATTTTCAGTAATGTTCAGGGAGGACTGGTGCTTGGAGACAAGTACTGACTGAAAGCTTGACAGCCCCTGCCATGTCCTTTATAAAGGCTCTGCTTAGCTCTCAAGGAATAGGAGGCCATGTGATACCTTTTTTTGATACAGCCTAAGATCCATATGACTGCTGTGACGTGACTGCCAGTTAAAGTAATGAGTATTCACTCACAAAAGTTAAGGTAGATGAAACCTTAAGACATACAATTGTAGCATTAGCTTACACAGAGGTGTTTGGTTTTATTGAACCTGCTGACTTCACCAGAAGACTTTGATTGACAGTTTGACTGCTTTTACATTCTTTCCTTTGTAGGGGGTGGTCCCCAAATGTCAAAAGCAGTATGGGCAGTCATGACCATCTATTCTGACCTTCTGTTTAACAGAGTCCAGCACAGGCTGAGGACTTTATCCAGGGACCCTTCCACTGATCCACAGCACTGTGGTTTACTGGACATGGGGACTTTAAGGATTTCTCAGGGGATGAAAAGTTGTTAACTCCACCTCTGTCTACAGATTCATACCAGGAGGTCAAAATGTCACAGCTCATTTCCACTTTGAATGTATAGGTCCTCACTTCAGCCTGAGAAAGATAAAGAGTGGTTTACACATCTGCATGCGAAGAAAAAACAACAAGCAAAAAACAGACTTCAAGGCAGGATGGAGACATAATCTATTTAAAGCTGTTGTGAATCATTGAAGTTCTGAATTTTGCTTTTGGAGGAATCAGAAGGTGGTATGAACTTCTATACTTGCAGAGAGGAGGCAAGGTGTTGTGGAGATTTGGAATATAAAATATAATCTCATGGATGATGGATGGTCTGTTACCGGACAAGATGACTGGCTAAATAGTCAATGGCTTTTTATAAAATCATTTTTATAAAATGATTGAGGGACAGACTTGAGAAAGCACAGGTGGTCAAAGACAACCTGTCCAAGGCCATGATAAACATGAAGACAAGTATCAACAGTTTAATTATGGGAAAATACCTAGGATAGCTGGTTGAAATTGAAGGGGATACAAAGACAACATGGAACATGAAGACCATGTTATTTCATGCATAAAGAGTATATAAAGCCAGCTCTAGAGTATCCAAAGATAGGTTGGTTTTTTGTATCCAGTCACTTCCACTTGAAACATACGTGTGACTGTGAGGTACTTCTCTGTGTTATTATCGCTATTAAAAGTGACATAGAAAAGATCTCCAAATATTTAGCAGCTTTTTCTGAAGGTCACAGGACCACATGAACACAGAAGAATGTAAAAACAGTACCTTTTCAGCTTAGCATGTTAGTTTCTGCAATACTACTCAGTTCTAAAGTGATTCTACTATCACACGTCGGGGAAGCCAACATCATTCAGCCCAAGGGATTTGTGCAGCAGATCTTTAATGTTTTCATGACAAGCCATTTTCAAAAATTTTGTTGTGTAGATGAAACAAAGGTGACCTTTATCCTTTGCTTTTCTCCATTTAAGGTCAGCAGCAGTTCTCTAATCTACTGACAATGGCACATGATGTCCATGGAGGATATCCCATTGCTACCAATGATTAATAGTTGCATTGCACTCCCTTCAGGGTCACAGCTACTCAAAGCCTGAGAATTTGAGAATAATGGAACATCCCAGGTACAGATAAACTCATAAATCCTTCCAAGCCAACAGAAATCAACATCTCTCTAGCAGTTTCTTCACAAGTCAGGGTATCATTTTCAGATTAACATGTGCATGTAACACAAGAGTGGGGAAAGCAGATCACTGATAGGAGATATCAGAGAAGTAGTTTAAGACAGATTATTGTCACTTTTTAAACTCTGGTCACTGTTGTTCACTTTGCAGAAAGAAAATGTCAGAAAGGCAATCATTTATTGTCCACGCTATCTGCATCTGTGGCAGACATTTCATTTGCAGTTGTGCTGGGAAGTGCATTCTGAAGCACACAGCTTACCCCAAAACAGCAGTATAATAACACCACGAACCAGCTTCCAAATGGGCTGCCTGTGGGAGTAGTGTATCAGTCACGTCATTTGGAGTTATAGCTGCTGATTTTAGCCACCAAAAACTTTTATTTCTGGTAGTTCTGTAGAAAAAAAATCCATGCATCAAAGAGAGCTGGACTATGTTTAGGCTAGTGGATTGTCTAGAAATAGCTCAGCCACTAAAGCTCTACCTTCCTGGCTGCTCAGATTTCCAAATCACTATGAAGAGACAGAGTCTTGCCTCCATCCTGGCAAGATGAGGGCCCAGCCCTGTGGTGAGTCCATCCCTTGGGTCCACCTCAGATGTGGCCTCTAGAAAAATGAGAGAGGCTCTCACCCCACTCCAGCTGGGTGTGGGAGCTGGAGGGAGGAGGAAAGGCAACCCTCCTTGAGCTGCCCCTGCAGCCGTTGTCTGAGCTAAGTACTGAAACTTGGGGGTACAGAAACCTCTCCAGGGGAGCCAGGCAGTCTGTTTGTGTAGGCTGACAACTACACTCAACTTTTTTGTAAACAAAACAGAAGGCATGTGAGATTGCCAAAATGCTAACACTCTGCTACACACTGTAATTTTCAGCTGTGAAGTTTAACAGAGCTTTTCTGGATCTATAACAGAAAAGTCTCTTGTAGTTCTCAGAAGCTGCAGTTTATTAAAAAAAAAAAAAAATGAAGTAGTTTTGTTTGCATCTTTTGTTTTTAATAAGAGTATTCATAGGTTCAACAAAAAAAGTTAGCCTGTTCAGACACCCATTTTCAAAAACAGAACTTAGGAAGCTTGTTTTTCAGTGAAAACCTTTAAAATATTAATGGAATAGAATATTATTTCATACATATTTTTCTTATGCCTTCTATAATTTCACTTTTCATTTTGGGGGAAATAGATCTACAAATTTCTGAGTTGTTCTACCTATAGATATTTAGAATTAACAATGGCCTAATTAAGAAAAAGCTTGAATATTTCATTGAACAGTCAGTCTCTGCAAAGTTTTGGTGCTTACCCAGATCTGATTGAGCAGCAGTTAAATTTCCGTAGCTTCTGAGGATGAAAAATAGGACTGAAACCCACAGAAAAGTCTGTTCTGCTTCCATTCCTGGCCTGCTCTACAGCAAAAGAAAGTACCTCATTTTACCTCTGTGATGGAGTAGAGAATATAGTGGATTTTTAGGGAACTGTGTGTGTTAACCCATCCTTGGAAGTAGCATTGAATTTCTAATCTCCGTGTCCTCACACAAGGTTGTTCCACTTGTGGTTATCTAGGCTGTAGTTACCATTGTGTTTGTGATAGACACATGTATAAGGAGCATCCTATATTGGCTCATGAAACTGTGTTCTAAGTATATATTCATCTATCTGTGCTCAGCAAAATAATGGTTATCAAAAGAGGTATCTGAAAATAGTGGGGCAAGAAGAAACAGCAGAAGGATAAACAGGCAGTCAAATCATAAAACACAGGCTCAAATGATTTATCTGGCAGAAACATTTAAAGAAAAAAATCTGTGACAGAAAAGTCAACAGTCATAGACCTCATAGTTCACCAGTTAGCAAAAAGTCTAAGAAACCCTCAAGCTTGATAATTCTGAATAGAAAATAAAAACGATGAAACTTCAGTCTGGCCATAAATTAAATCACAAGTGGGAAAAGAGGATCCAGTTCTGACAAGACTACTACGCTCTTGATTTGTAGAAAAATCCAGAGGGGAGCAAAAATGAAAAGAAGGAACACACTAAGCAAAGTTACATGCAATTCTTATTGGGAATGGAAAGGGGGAGTAAAGATAAAAAAGATTTATTCCCCCAAATTGATCCCTCTACCTTCATGTACCTTTCTGTGTGTTCACATCACCCTTTTCAGATTTTATCTTCCACCTTCATTCTTCTGCTTTTAGCTAAATGTTGTGAAGCTCTCTCCCTTTTTGAACTGTCATTAAAACAAGGTGTAAGAGACAGCACTGCAGATAAACAGCAATGCGTGTCACCTGCTGAGCTGTGCTGCCACTGCCAGCAAAAACACAAAACATCACACCCTCAAAATTGGGCAAAACATCTGAGAATGTTTAAGAGGGCTTTTTGTTTCACCTGGAGCAGAGATGGTGCAGTTGGGATGGGACAAGTGTGGTATCTATTGCTACTGTCAGAGAAAGGCTGACAAATGTGATGTCTCTCAGGACAGGAACTTCAGCTGGAGGTTTTTAGCTCCTGCAGCTGTGACTGTGTGAGGCAGAGCTGTTTGGTTTGTGTCTGGCAGATGGACTCGTTACCTGTGCCAAACAATCCCCTCCCTGAAGGAGCTTGTCTAAAGTATTTTGCATTAGTTGAATATCTCCTGGGCCACGTGTTCAGAGCTCCTACAGGCAACAACATTGGATGCTAGTAAACCCATGGTGCATTTTGACTGTAAAGTTAATTGGATAGCTAAAATTAAACACAATTTTAGTGTTAAAATAGGGGTTTCTGTTAGATCCATTTTTTTCTTGCCTCTTGTAAGAAAAATGAAAATAAAAGCTATAGCTGAGGGGATCCACAATGTTCTTACTATCCCTGGCACCTGTGAGGGGGGCTCTGCTCCCAGGCTTTGCTCTGCCCCTCCACCCTGTCCTCTGCTCCTTTCCCACTCACCCAAGAGCGGCTGCCTCTTCTCCCTGAACACTCCAACCATCCCTTTGCCACTGAAGGAGCTGAGAGCAGGGACAAAATGGGCTGGAAGAAGGAACTTCATGGTGAGGGGGCAGAGAGCAAAGTGAATGTGATGAATTTAGGGAGCCTTACATCCAGGAGGAGAGTAACTCCTCAAGGGGCATGATGTATGGTGGAGATGGGAGTGTCATTCTGGAAGCTGTTACATCTACAAAGAGATTTATAGCAACACTTCCACATTTCCATATGAAATATGTCTTTTTTTTTTTCATAAGCAAACAAAACAACTGTTATGGAGAATTTTCAGTCTGATTCTTGACAGAAACAGATGTTGCAATATTGGAATTTCCCATGGGAGAGATATTCCAGTGTTTGTTCCATTTTAAACAGGGCTAGAAAATAAAACTGAGTTGATACATGGTTTGTTTCTTCATAGGCATTGCAGAGGCAGGTGTTTGGAGGGTGTGCTAGACAGATGTTGCACACTGCTGCAATGACTGTAAGACCAATTACCATTGATCTCGGATTTTTTAATCAGTTTTTAAATCTGCTCCTTGTTCGATGTCAAGAACTGTCAATTATATTGTGGTTCTGTCCCATTATATGCCAGATTAAGGTTTGCTTTGGCTAAACTGAGGTACCAGCTTCAAAATTTCCCCAGGATAACATCTTTTGTTTGGGAACTAGCAAATGTGACCTGATTTGGAAAACAGCTTGCAGCACTTCTGAGTATATGCCTCCCTGTAACCAGCAAGCTTAACTGGGGTTAAGCAGAGTGGAGGAAAATGGCAGGTGCCAGGGAAACAATTGTAGATCATGCCCTCAGGGACTTTAAGTAGGAAGAAGGGCTCTTGAAGGCTTCTGTGGTTTTTCTTGGACTCCCTTTGCTACCTTAAAACCATGGAAAGTTTCTGGACTGAAATCACATAAAGAGGGTAGAAACCAGGTTTTAACCCAGTGCAGACATACATGGTTTCACTAACTGATGGGCAAGAAGCTCGGCAAGCATGTTAACCCAGCCTTAACTAGGCAGGTACAAGGACCAGCAAACTGTCAGGATCCAGGTCAGAATGGAAGCAATTTAGGAACAATGAAATAAAAGGATTTACTCTGAAAAATACTCCAGCTGTGGCATAATTGGCTAATTAAACCACAGCCAATACAATTATCTACCATAAAAGAGCCCAAATAGGGAAAAAAGAGGAAAGGTGAACCAAAAAACAATATTATGTTTCACTGAGAAAAAAACCCACCTTCCCCCCCAAAAAAAACCGCCTAAAACCTCATATGCTTTCACTAGGCAGAGTTCGTATAGCACAAGGTCTTCACACCACACCAACCTTGTGTTGTACAAAGATGCAGTACTGTGCCCTGAAATGGGACTGCTGCAGTCCCTCAGGCTTTAGTCAATACTCTTCACAAGTGGGAATCCTGCTCCCAGTGTTTATTTCATCTTTCCACTTGCAAAGAGTTCTTCACCTCACAGAAGTTGCTAGTGTCCCCAGAGAAACAAAAAAAACAATTTAAACTACTAGCCATACACATAGGCTTGTGTCCTCAATGGGGGTCATCCCCCTAAACACATAATACAAGAGACAGATGTACTTCTGCATTGTTTTTTCTTCCAGCAAAGAGATTGCAGCATTTCTAGTGCCACTGAGAATGCAGGAGGTTTGTCTGACACCACCCAGAGAAGACAGAGCTGTCCCTGCCCTCTCTTCAGCCAGCAGCCTGCCTGGGCTCTGTGAAGTCCTGGGCTGGAGGAGCCAGGTTCTGAAGGTGACTCCTGGTGGCTATTCCTTCTTCTGCCTGCTCAGGGGCTGCCGCATCGTTGACTGAAACAGCAACCAGAGGAGGCTGCAAGGACCAAGGGGTGGAGGAGAGAAGCAGGGGTCCTGTTGGCTCTATTGCCTGCTCAGCTTACAAGAACATTTGGCCCCCTTTCAGGGCTAGAAGGGAAGAGGCCCAGAGAGACAGGACATTTCCAAGCCAATTTCTTTTCTCCTCCCCTCTCCCACTGCCTAACCTTGGCAGCACTGTTAAATTCCTCCCCATGGCACTTCCAGGCTGTGAAACTCCACACTGCAGCAGAGAGAAGAGCAGGCATCAAGCTAGTGACAACACCCTCTCCCCAGAGTAACCAACCTGAAACTCTGCCTCTACACACCAAAATTAGCAGGATTCAAGTTCTTTTGGACACTGACAGCCATCCCAAGCCTGCAGTTCAGCGAGGGTGGAGGCTGTGCATCTTTCTCATTCTGCACCAGCCTTCTGGAGCAGAGGCGTCCCCCACGCTCCCAGCCCGGCAGAAGGACTGATTCATCAAGCCTGACTCTCTGAGGCAATCTGCCAGACGACAGAGCTGCTGCTGGTGTGTCTTGATGCTGTCAGCTGCCCATATGTCTATTGGGCAGCTACTGCCTGTGCAATCCCCACTCTGAGAAAAATTCAGAGCACAGTTTGGGATATCTACATAAGAGCCAATTCCACAATCTAAACCGATTAAATAAATGGATAATTTAAAAACAAACAAACAAACAAAAAAAAGGATTGGGTTGAGCAAATAGTACTTTCATTTTTTTTCTAGTCAAAATGAAGTAAATTATGAGATAATAAATATATTACAAAGCTTAGGCAAATTCAAAGTGATGCAAGAGGAAGGCGAGGGAGGACAGATGGACAAATACAGCATGAATTCACACCTAATGCTGACTGTCTCAAACTGTTCATCTCTGCAAATAAACTAATCTGTAAACCAGGAGTAGTTGAACAAAAGAGGCTTAGGGTGTAGCCTTACCTTGCTGTCCCCAGGGATTTGTCAGCCACCCTAAAGCATGTCTGTAGCCATGTAGTGGATGGACTCTTTCCCACCCAAGGATGCCAAACTAACATCTCTCTTTCTTGCCCAGCACAAGTGCCTCCATCTCTGCTGTTGTGGCTCACAGGTGATTTTGCTTCCACTCTACAGTGCCCTCTGCCAAAGGCCAAAGCGTGTTTCCTTTCTGGACAGAGCCACTTTATTGGATTCTTGTCAAATGTTCTAGGACTTAATATGATCATGCTGTGACTCTGAGAGATCAGCAGGGCTGTGAAAATAGGGCAGATCAGCCTGCTGGCCGGGCTGCTTTCCTCTGCTACAAAAATCAGAACATTTCTTGTTAAACAGATACAATTCTCTATGCCTTTATAGTTTCAAGGTTTCTTTAGATGAAAGTACTAGCCTGCTATCCTCAGCTAGGGCCAGATTACCGTTTTGCTTGGCTCTATTACAGATTATTATGGATTACTGGATACATGTCTACACTGTGCTTATATTAGATTGCAAAACAAGACACTTTTGGGGGAAAAGGGTAGTATGACAATGAAATAACCCATATCTTGTTTTCAAAGACATCCATTACCTCATATTTTCTTTCTTTACTACTGAAAATTTGAGCTACATTTCTCCTGTGCCCTTTCAAGAACAAAGGAAAGATAAATGACTTCCTTGTAGTACAAGCCTTCATTGAAATCCTACAAGTACAGCACTCAAAAAATTACACGGAGCATGAACCTGATTTCTGCCTCAAATTTCAAGTTCCTCAGCTTGTCGGAATCCTCTTCTTTCATCCTTCCTAACCAGAGCATTAACACAAAGACTACTCACCGTCAACATCCCAATTGAAGCCCCAAAACAGGTTTAAATGAGAAGCAAGTGTTGCATTTAGCTTGTACTGTATCACCTGAAAAGAGATGTTTGCTCACTCTGATTGCAAATGTTTTGCTCAGAACATCTGCCTTTTATAGGCAAGTCCAAAAATAACCAGACCTGTAAGGGCTAAAGCTAATCAAGACTTTATAATATAATTTATTTAGTCCAGTGTATTCTTCTCTTTATTTTTTGGGATTTTTGAAAATTATTTTTCCACTGCCATGTCTTTTCCAGTTCTATATTTTTAAGTAATTTCACTAGGAAAACAAGCTGTATAACTGCTATTATGTGTTAGGGTTAACCAGTCCCATCATTGTACAAAAAAAAGTACATTTTCTTCTGAAAAAAGCCTGAGCACACAAGCAGACAGCCTGGTGTGAAAGAGAAAGGGTATAATAGGAAATTCAGAGCAAGCAATTAGGTAGGTAGGTAAGTCTGCAGCTACGCCAGTGAAATAAGGCACTGTGTTCTGGGTGCGTTTGTTATTTTGACTTATTCTTGCCCTGACATCTTCCTTGTCCTGTCTCATGTATTTGATAAATAAAATAGTCTTACATAACCAAATAAATATAATTGCTTTCACAACCCTCAAAACAATAGACTCACAGTCAGAGCTCAATTGTTCAGCACTGGAAAGACAAGGAGTAATAGGAACCTGCTGCAAAAGGAGCAGGTGCCCTCCTCCAAGACCCTTCTACCAAGAATCTAAAACAACATCAGCTTGGAACCAGGTAAAAAAGGCTTTCCCATGACTTCAGATGGGAGCTGTATGGGGTGGGGTGTCAGAAAGCTGGGGAGGTAGGAGCTGTCAAGGCACCCTCTTTCACCTGCCTACTGCTTGGAACCTGCATGTGAGCAAGTGGGAGCTCAGTTAAGCAGAATGATCTCAAAATGGCAAGGCAAATTTTAGTAATACAGTGTTTTAGAGCACAATAAGCTTTTAAGCTTTTTTTTTTTTTTTATTTATAACTCTATTGCAAAACACCTGTGGGTAAAAATAAATCATCCTCTCCTTCAAGCAGGTATTTTTCAGCCATTACTTTTACTATTGGTTCTACACACCTGAAGGAGATTTCTTAGTAGTCTGAAGTGGTGGTGACCCAGTTGAAATGAAGGTTGAAGCGAGGGGAGGGAGGAAGTTCTCAGCTACAGATTTAGAAAGACTAGGAGTAGTTGTCACACTCTGTGGTTACTGATACCTTTTCCATTCCTCCTAAAAGGACACAGATATCAGTAGGTGAAACCCAAAATGAGGAAAAGATTATAGTGGATCTCTGACACCAGCTAGAATTATGAGCAGGAAAGAGAAAAGGAATATTGAAAACTTGCTGTTGGCACTGAAGTGAAAACTTGGAGATCAAGTAGAGCATCTTGGGTGGTTAAATGTGTATTACATATACAAATTATGGATATTTTAAAGCTGTTCATTTAGAGATCAAACTGTTGATTCACCTGAAGCTAAATAAAAATCTTACTTCAATAGTTAATTTTGGCACCAAATGTATAATTTTTTATTGAAATAAAAGGTGGGGACTGATATTGGCACTTAGGTTCAGAGCATCTGAGAGAGGGGATATGGCAGATGTTATGGGCAAGAACTAGCTCATCCTGAATTCCCCTCAAGTGAAAATGCTCAGCCTTTAATGAACTGAATTAATAATTGGTAGCAGAGATAAAACAGGAGTACTGCTGTCTTATGCTGAATCACAGAATTACAGAATAATCTGAGTTGGAAGGGACCCACAAGAATCATCAAAGTCCAACTCCTGGCCATGCACGGGACTGCCCTAAGAATCACATCACGTGCCTGAGAGGATTTTCTAAAATGATTCTGATTTCCTCTCCACCTTGTGCAACACCCCTGGATGTGGGGTGAGGTGAGAAACAAGCTGTTTGCTTTCATATTCAACTCCTGAGGCTGAGATTGGGGGTTGAGCTGCAGCATACAACTTCTCCACAGACCTCAGCAAATGTTATTTGAAGGAGATGGGAATGCCCCCAAGCTGGCAGCGGGTGCTGCCCTGCCCTGCCCTGCTCTGCTGGGGCACTGCAGCATCGTGGGCAGCAGTGCAAGCACCCTCTCATGAGCCCTCACATACATCTCACATGCTCATGTCAGGGGACAAAGCTCCTCTAGGGACAAGGGGCTATTTAGTATTTTGCCTTTCTGTGTCAGTGATCAACCAAGAAAATGATCTAGGCAGCATCCACGTGGTCTGCCTCTGCTCGTCATGAACTGGACTTGCTCTGACCAACAGATTCCTCATCAATTTCTCTACAAGCACAAAGTGGATGATAGTTCGTCTCAACAATCTAGGATGACTTTAAGGACATTACTGAGATGTACATCTACTTTTCTTGCACATATGAATTTTTTATATATTTATTTCATAATTTATATTTCTATTTTCCACTACATTTTCTGGTAATACATGTAATTTTTCTAATTTTCACTAAATTTTCTTTTTTATTCATTAAAGATTTCTCATGTTGCAAGGGAGGGTGTGGTGGTGGAGAAAAAAACCAAGCACAAACAAAAAAACAATCAAAAAAACCACTCCAAAAAACCCCTGTCCCTGTACTTCTCCCAGCAAAAAAAAAAAGAAAACAAAAATAAAAGACTAGATAAAAATATTTTCATCAGACAAAAATAAAACCCCACAGTCCCAGAATACAGGCTTCTGTGAAGCAGCTTCTTCATTACATCTGATGGCTTTCAGCGAGCTTGCTCTTGCTGAGGGTTCTCTAGAAGCCAATACACACTACTGCTGAAAACCACCCTCAAATGATCTGAAGTATCAAGTGTCCATGTCAAACTTCTCTCTGCATTGATTATATAAATTTTGATTCCTTTTAGGACTGTGACTTCATGTTTTTATTTTATAAAGTGTCTCTTTCTACCTATCAAATACAAAAGATTAATACATGGTGATTAATGTCTTCATGTGATGTCCTTCCTCCCAGTTGTTGTTTTATTTAATGTTTAAATACATAAATGCTTTGGCCAAATCAAGGTTTGTATCCTCCATACAATGCAACTGGAATATCTCAGCTCATATGTTGAGGCTGAGTAGGGAATTTTGCTCCACGTGTGAGCCATGGAGGAAGGTCAGTGCCTAGCAAGGCTGGAGACAGGGGGAACTGAAAATTGGGTGCGGCAGGCATTTATCTGCAAGTCTTCATTTGTCTGAACCCAGTGATCAATCCACAAATAAGGACTGATATTCAGGTCTTCCAGAATAAATGAATCCTCTGTCTTTTCCAAAGTCAACCAGTACTCCGTATTTCTAAATTTCCTCAGAGAGAAAATTACATAAACACACTTTGCTACAGCATCAGGCTGTTGAGAAAATTTGCTCTACCAGCAACAGGACAGGGTTTCATCTCTTTTCAGCCTTTGGCTGGAAGATCTCTACACAATAGCCTTTCCTGGCAAGAAGCATTAGACAATGGCACCCTCTCTGATGCTCAGTGTGGCTCTGCTGTTTGACAGAACATCCTTACATAAGTCAGATATTCCTGAAGTTTGCAGCACCTTAGTCATGAAGCACTTTCTTATTGACCTGCACTTGACTAGAGGAGTGCACGGGTATATTTATACCCTCACGCTGTGGGAAATTCAAGCTCAGTTAATTACTTCCTCCCTAAGTTAAAGTATCCATAAGTGCAAATGCTGAAGCTATTTTTTGCTCATGAGAAGGAACTGCATAATCACCTGACTGCTAAACTGCAGCCAATATTTAACTGAGAGGTGACAGGATAGTGGGGATCTCTGTTCAGCCGCTCTGTAAAGCACTTGCAGTAAAAGGAGCTGTGTAAATATAAATCATTATTATATTGTTTAAGTAATCAAATCCATGGCACCATTGTTTAAATAAACTGGAGATGTGGTGCCATTTATTCATATTTTAATGCTTAGACTGCCTGCTACATAAAATATATATTTAAAAAATAAGCTTTCAGAAACATATAAAATACTTTTTTTCCCCCAGTGCTGAATTTATAAGTTAGGGAGACTATAGTGCTACAGTAATTCTTAATTTGTACAGCTGTTTTCATCACTTTTAGTATGAAATACCACAAAATAAAACAGACCTAAATCTCTTATAAATCTAATGGCAGTGTCTCACTTCAGATGCACATTTTTAAATGGCTGCATCTTTGCTTTAATTCAAAACACAGCCAGAAGGCTCAGTATGACCTGGGAAATTCTATAAAACACTTGCAGATTTATTCGCTTTTGAAAAAGTAGGGAATGTATATATTACACCAATGCCTGCTGGCCAAAACTAAGATTTGGTCTCCCATCATGTAGAGTGCTCTACACATGAAAAAACCACAATCTCTCTCCCCAGATGCCTTACTTGAATTCAAGTGTTGCAGTTATGTAATGCTCCATCTTAATCATTCATGACTATCCCTGTTGCTGCAGACCACACAATGACTTCAAAGCAAGTTTCCCTATTTATTTATGTGGGCTCCTGGTTCCATAATATTTTCTAATGTGTTTATCCCTGTGAAGCAAGGTGGTGCTGTCACCCAGGTTACAGATGAGAAAATTAGGCTCAAAGATACTATTTTCTAAATTTCCATATTTAATTTCAATTCCTTATTCGAAATGAATTAAGATTACCAGTGCCTAAGTTGCACTGATCAGAAGTCTGATGCTTTTACACACCTAAAACACTTTGGAGTCTAGACTGGGAGGAGTAGGTAAGATTTCTATGCCAGAGGAGGTTTTCTAGTATTCAGTCCTTTAATCCTGAGTCCAAGGACAGACATTGCTTTGTAGACCTTGGTCTTCTTCCATCCCTTTCGCTATTGGACATTGTTTACTCTTTCTGCATGCTTTTCCTTCTAATAAGAAGTGATTTTCAGTTCTGCAATTTGTAACAAACTTCTGGTCTTGTCTAAAAGTGATGGGTACAATACACATTTACTGGCAATGGGTGTTGGTATTACAGAAAAGATGAAAGAATGGAAAGACTTCTGCATTAAAACCCACAGAGTGCACATCCAGGACCTACTCATTAGATCAGAATCAGAAACATGCAGCCTGAATACATTGAAAGAGATAAAAACCTGCTATGAGCTTCAGCAAAGGCCCTGAGATAGCAAATACAAAGGAAGGTCAGATGGAAAAGCAGCCAAACAGCACTTTTCCTGCTAATCTTCATTCTAATGGCACTGGTATATCCAAAGCCAAACTTCAAATTCTGGTACCATTTCAGCTCAGAGCAACCAGGAGGCCCAGCAGACAACATTTGCCAGTACCTCCCAACGCATGAATTTTTATGGAGCCATGGCACCCCACTGTAGTCCCCTTTTGTACCACCCTGCCTGTGGAAGAACACAGCTGGAATGGAAGGGGGAATGGGACTGCTGTCCTGGGTAATGATCAAGGGAGATATTGACGTCAGTGGGGAGGGAAGAACTTCTGCTTTCATTCTTTCATGATGAGTACAATGTTCATGAAAAATTCTTACCAGAGAATGCAGCAGATTTCTATCTTTTATGCATACATTTCTTACTAGTGAAGCAGGATTCCTAAAAGCTGAGCACAGCTGATGTGTCTCAGTCCTGGAATACGGACTGTCTTAGCGTATATTAAGTGCCCATCATTTTAGCAGCTAAGCAGTATCACGTCCCATTTAGCACATACACAGCATTTTATAGAGCAGAGCACTGTAGAAATCCTTTTCCCTTAGGTTTTTCTACACACTCATTGAAGTGATATGCATCTGACCAATTAAAGCAAAACAGCTTTAGTTAATTAACTCTAAGGGACTGAGTGGTTCCCTGACTGGAAGTTTTAAGAACTGGTTTTGATATTACGAGTACCATTGATTAACTCTCAGATGCTGGACAATCACTTCATCTTTCTATGCTTCATTTTTCCCTGGTGCAAAATGTAGAGAAATAAAATTTGTTTTCTTTGGTGAAGTGCTTTTGAGAGCTGTGAATGAAAAGAGCTATGCCTCATCAGTGAATCCTCAAAAAAGGCCTGATGGGAGATTTGTCGAAATAGCACTGTCCTCATTGAGCTTCTGAAAAACTGAGCCACAACCAAGTAAAGCAACAAAAGGTCAAAACGTCACTGAGAGGTGGAAGTGGGGACACGATAAAAATTTAGGGGTTGCCTAACATCTTGACAGACTCTTGTTCTTCCAAACCAGGCTGGCAAGATGGCATCTTTCTTCATTTCCGCCTGTGGCACACAATTCTTACCCAACCAGCTCCTAGGCTGCATGTCAGTGCTTTTGCCTTGTTTGGTTTTTGCCCTGGCCATCCTCCTCCCTAGAAAATTGACACATCCAACCACTTCCAACATCTGACAACCCCTGCAAGCTTCCCTTTCTGGTTGCAGGGATATTCCTTTTCACTGGGCCAAATTCACTGTACAATGAACATATGATTTACACATTCTTCAGGGTGTTTTTCAAGCTTACACTGTGCTTAAGATCTTAATTACTGCTGAGTTTTTGCCAAAAGCATTGCCTTGGGAAAAAAATGGCACTAGCATGTTTTCTTTCATTCTATTCCTAATACTCTATCATTACTTAACTTTGTCTTATCCTTTCATTCTACTTAACTCCACACAGTTGCAAGTCCCAAAGCTAACACACTGGTTCCACTGTACATTAGCCAGAGCAAAACAAATAATTTTCACTTTCTAATTGATTTGATTATTTCAAGATATTTTTATAATTCAGGAATGGAGGTGGACATAACTGAATTTCCTCAGATTAATTCAGTATATGAATAAATATCCTTTAAAAAAAAAGGTTCTTTGGACTTGCTGGTCAATATTCCTGCTCTTGGCAATGAATGAGTGAGTTTAGAGTAGCTAAATAGATCACTTTATTCTTTCTGTTCTACAACTGATTCAGATAAAGGTATTGCTGGCACAAAATTGTGTCCATGTCAGCTAAGCATTCTGGAGAAGCTTTCATTTAGATTTCATTGCAGGAGAAGAGTGAGGGAAAAATGTCACATGAATGTTTACTACCTCTCCTTTTGACTTCCTCATGCTAAAGAAAACCACCCTGTGGTAAAGAAGAAAATAACAAGGCCTGTTGTGGGATCTGGAGGCTGAGTACCATGACTTGATGAGTGCCTCAGCTCTCCCTGCAGGCAGCAGCAGCAGAACACAGTAGCAAGCAGGTAATAACACCAAGCCAACCATGAAAATCAATGGCTTTGACTATATTTTGTCCACAGTTTATTCTCAAATTAGAGTCAAACCCCAAATCCCATTACCTCTCTACCAGATCCAATTTTTCTCCAGTGCTTCAGGATGCTTATAAAGCTATAAGAGTTGATATGTTTGGTTCTACTTTTTCATGAGATTCTGACTTATGCTGGTAGATCATATACAACCAAAGAATTCAAATCCAAATTCAGTTCAATACAATCTTTGCAATAAAAAGGAAGGAAAGGGTGGTTTCTAGGGATTCATCACTAGCATGAAGATATGTCAATCATCCTTCCAATACAGGAGGAAAAAACAGTAGTACTGTTTTCCTGTTCTGTTTCTACACATTTTCAGTCCCTAAAATTTATTGCTGCTTCACTGCAAGAGCGACTCCTGCTTTACATCATTAAAAGTCAGAGGAGTTGTAGAACTGGAGGAACATAAAGAACATTCAGGGTTTGCTTTTGAAATTATATCTACCTCTTCTTGCATTTAATATGGTATGAAAAATTAAATGCTCCAAAGTTTTCAGCCATTATGGTTGTGTAAAACAGATGTTAGTGAAATAAGAAACGAGCTCTTTCATATAGGTGAAAAATGTCTTGTTAGCAACCCCAAATCTTGAATCACAGAATAATTAGAGCCTGTGTTGTGGGTAGACAGCACAAACTTCCTCCCACATCGCTTCCTCTCTAAGTAGTCTGTTTCAATCCCACCTACAGGAGGTGGAAAGGGAAATTTCTGACTTCTAGTCTTCAAGTTTTCCTTTCTTTGTTAAACCTACTAAGGAGGCTAACAACTGCAGTACTATTTTTTCCCAAATTGAAAATTTCACTGAAAACAGCTGTTGGAAAATGAGAACTACAGAGATTTGCAATGTGTGACTCAGACAGAAAAGCGATGAACAGACCAACAGGCAAAGTGACAGAGAGAATGCAAATTTATCAGACACCACTAACACTACTGGTGGCAGTGCCATCTCAGTTCAGAGTCAAATCAGTAAAAAGTCAAAAAGACTTTTAATGCTGATTTCCACCCCTGCCATCATCAGAGAACCAAACAACAACTGCATTTACCTGTAGATCAGGACTTCATCATCCGAGCAGTTATACTGCAGCTGATACATTTTTACCCGAGGGGCCGACTTGCTGACTGTCCACTTGACCAAAGCTGAGGTAGTGGTCACATCTGACACCAGGACAGCCCTTTCTGGTGGGCCTTTTGTTTCTCCGCGATTAGACTTGGTGGAGCTGGTAATGTCCGAGAGCCTGGATTTCGGTGGAGCTGCTTTGCCCGTGCCGTTGCTGAGATGGGGAAGCTGAACAATTGAGAGTTCAATTGTTGCAGTGGACTCTCCCGCAGCATTGGCTGCTATGCACGTGAAAGTTCCGTAGTCCTTGGAGGTGGTGATGTGTATATCTAAGGTGCCATTGTCGTAGACAGCTGTCCTCGAGGAGTTTCCGATGAGACGGTCATCAGGGGCCACCCAGTGAATGATGGGAGTGGGATCCCCAATGGCTTTGCACTTCAGCGTGGCAGTTTGCCCTTCCAAAACCAGCAGCTTGTGAGTGTGTTGTGTAATAAGAGGGGGCTCGCAAACAAATTCCTCTTCCCGTACGTACCAGAAGTACCTTCCCTTTAGACTTGGAGGAGAAGCACAAGTTTCCATATCGTCGTCTCTGTCAAGTCGCCTTAACCACAGTAGCTCACAGTTGCAATGCAGTGGATTGCCCCCAAAGCTGAGGGACAGAGGTGGCGAAAATGGGGTGACAACCAATGGAATTACTTGTGATCTGGCAAATATAGGGTCAGGGGGTAGTTTCTGAAGTCTATTGGATGTTAGATCCAATCTGGCCAATTTCTGAAGATCTGCAAATGTCCCCTCTGTTATATAATCTATTAGGTTGTGATCTAAACTGAGCTGATGCAAGTTTATCATCTTTCTTATAGATTCCCAGGGAATGCTTCGGAGGTTATTGTAAGAAAGGTCTAAGTCTTCCAATGTCAGCAAAAAATCCTCAAAGGCTTCATCAGAAATGCTGCTTAGCTGGTTGTTGTTTAAAATCAAATGCTGAAGGTTAATTAAACCCCTTAAAGTATCCTCTTCAATCTCAGGCAACCTGTTGCTGTCCAGATGTAAAGACCGAAGGCTCTCCAAGTCGGTGAAAGAGTAGGGCTGTATGTAACTAATGGTGTTTCTGGACAAAGTAAGGTCAACAAGTCCAGACATATTGGCAAAATCTTGTCGGCTGATGTTAATAATAAAGTTGCCCCCCAGACGGAGTTCAACAGTCCTTCGATCTATGTCCAGCGGTACAAAAAGGAGACCCTTGGAGGGACACAAAGTCCCCAGTGACTCAGACAGGTTCTGACAGACACAATATTTGGGACAAGCGTTGACTGTGACAGCCATTCCAAATACCAGGATGCCGCAGAGCAATTTTTCCATTGTAAATCACGCAACAGTACCTGAAAGAAACAAAAAGAGTTAAAGGAAACATCAGCAATTATGATAGAAATACCTTTTCTCTTACATTTTGCCTAACATCTACCTCCAGAGAGACTTTGTGATGCCTCCTCTCAGGAGTCACACCTAAAAGCATCAGCCCTCCAAGATGGGCCAGTTAAGCGTTATAAAAATATGATAAAATCTTTCTTTCTTTCTTTCTTTCTCTCTTTCTCTCTCTCTCTTTCTCTCTTTCTCTCTCTCTCTTTCTCTCTTTCTCTCTCTCTCTTTCTCTCTTTCTCTCTCTCTCTTTCTCTCTTTCTCTCTCTCTCTTTCTCTCTTTCTCTCTCTCTCTTTCTCTCTTTCTCTCTCTCTCTTTCTCTCTTTCTCTCTCTCTCTTTCTCTCTTTCTCTCTCTCTCTTTCTCTCTTTCTCTCTCTCTCTTTCTCTCTTTCTCTCTCTCTCTTTCTCTCTTTCTCTCTCTCTCTTTCTCTCTTTCTCTCTCTCTCTTTCTCTCTTTCTCTCTCTCTCTTTCTCTCTTTCTCTCTCTCTCTTTCTCTCTTTCTCTCTCTCTCTTTCTCTCTTTCTCTCTCTCTCTTTCTCTCTTTCTCTCTCTCTCTTTCTCTCTTTCTCTCTCTCTCTTTCTCTCTTTCTCTCTCTCTCTTTCTCTCTTTCTCTCTCTCTCTTTCTCTCTTTCTCTCTTTCTTTCTTTCTTTCTTTCCTTCTTTCCTTCTTTCTTTCTTCTACCACAGATCACACAACTTACTAAAAATCCTGAAAGATTTCGTTTGAAATATTGTCTGCTTCTTTGGGGGTAGAAGCTAGAATCAGTATCTATAGTAATTACTTCCTGCTGCATAATAACGTGGAATTAGTCTTAGGGTTGAAGCAGCTGACTTTATGGATAAAAATAACTGCATTTCTACCCTTCAGTAATGTGGTTAATAATGACCATGTAATTATCTGGCCAGTTCTGGGGCAAGTCACTTGCTCACTCATAACAAAATTAATGATAGACAGCATTGGAAGCAGAAATCACTTGTGTAATTGCCACCTGGTTTCACCCTGTGCTCAGCCAAACTATGGAAAGGGTGACAGCATCTAGCTCCAAAGAGAAGGGATCCGGAGGAAGACTGTGCTGCCTTAAGCCCCTGACAAGCTTTTTGACAACCGCGTGCTCTCACACTGCAACCCCTAATGCTGTAGTGACAGTGAAGCTCTTGTCTGTGTCCATGGCCCTCCCTTGCACCCTGCCAATTCCTCTTTGCGCCATTATCTCCCTTTTTTCCAATCTCTCACATGGTTTTCCAGCTTAAACTGCAAGGATGAGTCTTTGAAGAGTAAACAAAACTGGCTTGGAGAGGCAGTTGTGGCTGGGAGAAGTTGAAGCCCTGCTTCAGGTTTGGGAATAATTACTTACGTCAGGTTTGCTGACATTCTTCCCACACATGTAGGACATAGCCAAACTTGCTTTCTTTCTGTTTATCCCTTTCCCAGACCCTGCTATCTGGCAGGGCTGAAGAATGGGTAGATCATTCATTTCTAGCCCTCATTCTCCTTGTGAGGAAAGGGGCAGGTAGACAAAGAGCTGTATTTTTGTAAGGGATCTCCCAGGCTTTCTTGATAGGATGGTGTGCTCTAGTCTCCAAGACCCTCCCCTGCAGCACTACCTACAGGTTCTAATTTTGAACGTGGCCATTTTGCCTCTCTTTAACCTACATCCACCATATAAACTTGAATCACTGTTTGGTACATGCCATATCCCTTCTCAATCATGCAGGTGCTCATACACTTAGCAGTTTTTTAGCACTTGTCCTTCGAGTTATTAAACCCCCAGTAACATACACCAAACACAAAACAAAAACTATTACTTCATCAATTTTTTAGAAACTCTTTAAACAGGTCTTGCTCTACCTTCTTGTGAAAGGAATGAAAACTAAGGGCCTGTGTTTGGGACTCTGCTCGAAGGTTCCCGATTCCTCCCATGGGTAAGGTGGCTTGGTATCTCCTCTCTAGGATATGTGAGATGAGTCAGAAAGAAGGAGCTGTAGAAATGCAAGACGCTATGAGTGCTGAACTATGTATAGTGTGTTCTTTACAGCAAGGTTTTCTGCATGGTGTGATGATAGTAATTATATACTGTTATTACTATTTCATAGGAGAGGAAACGACTGAAGCATCTGTGTTTGCTGAGCTTTACAAACAAGATGAAAGCAAGACACTTTTAGAAAGGAGGCTTGAGAAGAGTAATCTTACCTTCAATAGTAAATAAAGGGCTACTGAATAAAATGTTTGGAGATAAGCAAGTGTGTTATTGATGCAAATCTGTGGCAGCATACCAAAGAGCTATAAATATCCCTTACAATATTATCAATTGGTAGTTTAGTAACAGGCAATTGGCTTTTTCAATCTTAATTATAAATGTATTCTGCAGCTTTAATTTAGTGTATTACCCTACCAGCTGAAATGATAAACAAAAAGCAGTTTAAAAGGGGGAGAAATAGATACAGTTAATTGGTAATAAGCCCTTTCATAGCTTCTCCCTCATCTACATTCCCACCCTCTGAATATCTATTCAAAAACGTGAATGAACACTTACGACAGCAGTGTCTCCTTTAAGTGTTTCAATTCTCTAACCACATTTTTTCCGGATGCTGGTAAATATCACAGTGCTTTGGGGAGATGGTTGACTCTAAGCATCAGAGTAAAGAGCATTCATGGGAATAAAAAATAAAAATGGGGGGAGGAACAGAAGTTAATTACATAAAATAGGGACTGAAGCACTGAGAGGAGGATGTGAAGCAGGAGGCCTAAATGGCAAAGCAAACCCTGATGGGGGAACCATCTGTGGATGGCTCGAAAGCACATAATCTGCCTGTGTGTGCTTGCACGTGTGCATGAAAGTCACAGAGAGTGCAGCATGTGCTTTTGCCAGCAAGAAGGCAAACTGGTGACAGCCAGTGTCATTCCAGTTATCGCATGCACTTGAAGGTACTAATGTAAATATTGTTTGTTTACAGAGGAAATTTCTAGGCTTTGTGATCATTTGCGAGCATTGTTATTTCAACCTTCTGAGCCCTGGATTTGTCTACAATGTAATCCTGAAGAGACCAGTTCACAATGCAACAAAGAGGATACAAACCCAAAGGACTTCCTATAGGGCATTGGAGACAACAGAAGTGGACAGGACTCCTTAAGGAGAAAATTTGGGGCTTCCATAGGGCGAATGATTTTTTCTTTCTCTCTCCAGACAGACAAAGCACTTGGGCCAAATATGAGCTAAGAATTCACAGACTAATAGAATCACAGAAACGTTTCAGTTGGAAGGGACTTAAGGAGCATCTAGTTCTAACCCACCTGACAAGGGACACCTTTCACGAGACCAGGCTGCTCAGAGCCCCATCCAGCCTGGCCTTAAGCACTGCCAGGGATGATTCCAGGTAATACGGCAGTTTTTGAGTCTGCACAATTATAATAATATCCTTTAAAATCTAGACCCTCCCACAAAGTCATGGTAATTGCTAGTTGCCAAGGAGATGGATGTATAATAAAAATTGTTTTGATTTCAGTTCTGGTAATTTTTTTGTAAGACAGAAAATAAAGTTTCAAGTTTAGGGTCTGTTTTTGCTGACCAGCATACTCACCTTGTTCCTAAAATCTCTTGTTACCTGAAACACCAAGAATTTTATGAGCTGCTAGTAGCAGTCTTGTGATAAGCTCACCATTCTGATTTACATTTTAAAGATATCTGTCAGCCTGATAAAGCATTTTTCTCACAGCAAGTCAGTAAATCTGGAAGAGTTCCTGTCTCAGCCCAAGATGAAAAATAGCCCCTTTAGTCCTCTTAGAACATGGATTGGTATGAATTAGTATGTGCAAGAGCCATAAACCTTGGTGTTTTGTATTCAAATTTTCCTCATAAAGATACAAATTCTGGGATTTGGCATCTCATTTCAGCAACGTCTCCAAGGCATTTTTTAATTCTATATTCATTGAACTTTGCATTTAAATTCCAATAACCTTTGCCTACAACAGCGCCAAGTGCAAGGTAACTGTCAGACAAATAATATGCAGCATACAGGCTGGGAAACTGGAAGCGAAAGGAAAAATAAAAAAAGGAGAGGTGGATGGGTAGTGGCTGTGATTCTACAGTCTCCAAGTGCCCTGGAACCCAGGCTCCAGGGAGTGTATGGGTGAGCTAAGACACCTCCCTTCACTTTTGTACGTGCTGTGGAGGAATTGAGTTTTCCTTCCTGAGAGCTGCCCTTTTTGCTTGTTCTGTATCTTCTCTTATCTCTGTTTTAAGTGAACTTATGTGACCAGGAAATCTAGCCTGCAGATGCAGAGCTTGAAGGATTGCAGTGACAGGTGAAGTTTCATACATATTTTTGTGAGCCGTTTAATCAACAAGGCATAAAAGAGGATGGGACTATGTCAGGACAGAAATTACTCCTTAAGCCCTTGCATTGCCAAAACACTGTGTGGAATGGCAGGCTTTGTGTTTTCCCTGATCCACACTTCACTCCCCAAGCAATTGCAATGCCCATAAGGAATAAATATCTCTGCATCTGGATCTGTCCTCACTAGTACATCCATGGAAACGCGGGCTGGCTGTTAGGCCACTGCTGGCTTTGTGGGCACCTGTGAGACTCTTTGGGTGTTTAAAGTCAGTTTGCACCTATGCACTTACAGGCTCAGATTCAGGATAACCAACACTGCTTTTGTTGAGCTTTTGTCTTTTTTGCTTGCCTGGGCTCCTGCACTCTTTGGGGGTAAAGCTGATCTTCATCAGGTGCATAGAGACAATGCAACAGAGGTTTTGTCTAGGCCTTTTAAGGAGCTGGGTTTATTGAGAAAAAAGTAATAGCTCTAACATGTGAAGTGCTTGCTTCCTCCAGCCACCTTACATTTTACACATCAAAAAGGGGGAACGTTTACAAGCACACATTTCTCCAGGTACTTGTGGCTGTCAATACTAAGCTCCACCCATATTAATTTGACTGATATTGTTTCCACAGTAACAGAAAAAAGGGAACTCTGGGTAAAGTGTAGCAATTTTTTGCCCTTTGTACAACTTTTTTTTCTTGAATATTGCAGCCATAGCAAGGTTGCAACTAAAAATATTTTATCACCCCTATACCATCATGAAGTTTATTTATGTGGTTTGTTTCTTTTGAGTGCTGTTCTCTTGTTTTCACCTTTCCAAGCAGCTGGGACTCCCTCCTACCTGCTCTGTGTTCCCTAGCCCTGGAAGCCATTTTAGCTTGCCAGTATTTAGGAAGAGCTAGGCTAAAAGGGTGGATGTGTCCAAATAAAATTGCCTTATAGGGTGGTCCTAAATGTAAGAACATTTTCCGTTAAAGATGCAGTCTTTAAAAAGCTGGTTGTAACTGGATCCAGAACAGAGGTAAGGATAATCCATAAAAGCTAATTTTCAGTCTGTGAAAGCTGATTTAATCCATTCAACAGATCCTGGGGAAATGACCAAATATTTTCTTAGGCAGGGCTTTCTCACACAGGAAGGTACTGGTCTCATTCAGTCTTTCCTGGGCAAAACCTGTGTCTCTATGTGTGTATCCTTGGAAAGCTTTTCTTCATTTTTCATAATACTTTCCTGATATTTTCCTGACACCAGTCATGTTATTTCTTTTTTTAAGTACTGACATTACCCAATTCCTTTACCATTCCCAAGATGGAAGTAATGCATCTATCAAAAGCCCAAATTATCAATATAGCTTTCATCTCTCCTAGTTTACTAGAGCATCTAATTTCTTTCATTAAAAGCAGTAATTTCCATACATCCTAAAAGAACAAATCCCTGTGCTAATGTTCCAGCACACTAAATCCCTGCAATTAGTCACCTCTTCACATTTCAGGTTACTTAGGACAAAAAACCCCTTTGGGCGTTTTTATGAAGGTTTAACATGTAGTACTTAAAAGACAACAGTAACCCCAAATCTTATCAGACAAATTTCAGAATCAGTCAAAAATTTTGTTTCTGTTTCATATGGTTAAACTACTAGCAAGTGCTTCTTAGGTGAGCTCTTGAAAAACATGGTACAAATTCCTTCCTAGAGTCACTTTCCTGCAGTATATAAAGAAAAGGCATTTTGAGCACTAATGTGTATGTGCTCACTGTCTAGGTTTCAGTTGGGATAGAGTTACTTTCTTCTCAGAAGAAGAGATTCTGAGAAATATGTATGTGCATGAGGGTTTTCATTATTCACAGCGGTTTTGATCCAGGAGAAACATTATATATTCGTAGCTTCTCTGCCAAAGATGTCCCTGATGGCCGGGCAGTATGTGTGTCTAGTAGCCTTAATGACCCTGGAGCACTTAGATCTAAAATGCACTTACATCCTAGTTCCTAGGAAATGCAGCAAGAGCTCTTAAGGAAAGAGGAAACCAGGTGCAGGTCTGTTAGATCACTCTTCACTATTACTAGCACTTTGCTGAAGTGGAGTTACCATTATAAGCCATTTGGTTTTAAGAAATGTGCAAAATTAGTCAAGATTTTGAGATTCATTTTGTGAGAAAATAAAACTTAGTGAACACATTCTGTGTACTTCCGAGCATCTGCCTGTCTGGCACTTCCCCACAATACATTTGGGACATTTTCATCACTTCAGATAAAATCTGAAGTGTAGAAGCCTCAGAATTATTTACTACTCTCACTTTTCAAGAATACAGAATATAGTAAGTTTCATGCAAGCAGAGGAGAGACATTTGGTTAGCTCTGTCAGACTTCTGCAAAGGAAATTTTGCATTGTTGAGTCCACCTCATGTTTGGAATCAGAGTATCCTCATGGAAGACAGACATTACCAACATCTTAGCTACTGAAAGGCTTTAACCCGAGTTTAGCCTTTTTAGACAAGAGTCAGTCCACTCTGCTGTTAAGATGCTCTGAGCTGTGCAGGTTCTCCAATGTCGAATAAGCAGTGAACTTGTTCCACAGTCATAATGTAATATCAGGACTGGGTCAGTTAGGGACACACATCCTTTTGAAGCCAGACTTTCTTCTAGTTTCCATCCAAGGGGTACAGGTGGCACTACTTGCTTATGACTAATCTCTAGACCTTGTCTGATCTGGCATCATGCCACTCAAAGCTTGGACTGAAAAGCCTTCATGCCCACACAGAGAACAGAGCAAAAGAAACATGGGCCTAAAATTCCTCTTAGCAATTAGCCTAAATTTCTTGTGCTGCAGAAGATGGAAATTTTTGCTCTAGAATGATGTCTACCTGCAGTGCCAAGGTCAGTTTCATTTGTATCTGTCTTGAAGCTTACTGTTCAATTTTTAATTGCTGAGTGCTGATTATAGTAACTAAATTAATTCAGTCCTGTAGCATGAATCCAATAGGCATGCTTGATTTACTCATTCATTAAATATTGTAGCACTTTAGAAAACTACCTGCACAAAACTCGTAATTTCCAACTGAAAGCATTACATCTCAGAAACACTAGAAACAAATATTTTGAATGCTTCATTTAATGCCTTTCTTAAAATGGTCTCATGAATCCTAAACAGTCTTACAAACAGGTTTTGTCACATGGGCTGATACTTATCAGTGGGTAAAATTCTGGCAAATTAGGAAAAACTATATAACTCTATCCAGACCTTGTGAATAGCACATTATAACCTTAATAATCATAACCAGATTTTGTTGACTAGTGTGATTTCACCTGTGAAAACAGTTGTACTTGCGTTATTCTACCTTCACTGACTGGAAAGCACAGGCTTTAGCTGCCTGATTTGTTGGCACAAAACAGTGCTTAGCTACCTGCATGGATTTTGATAATGCAAAAAATTTAAATGTGAAAGCAGTTACTTGTAAGCATACAAAAACAAACTGAAGAGAAAAAGGCCATTTAGAAAATCCAAGTGTAGATGTTTGGTAAACAGACACACTTAGGTGTGTTGCATCAGCAACGGGTCCATCTGGGCAGTTTCCTAGAGCCTTCCAGTGCTGCCACATCTGTGCAGGATGGTGATTTCCCAATGACAGGTACACAGGAGATGAGGAACAGCATTTTCAACATCACTAATGTACTAATTATAAACGGCTTGGATGGTTTTTTCTCTCCTACAGACCATTTGAAGGTCCATTCATTTTTCGTTGTTCATTTAATGCCTGTCAACATTTATCTTTGCTTCCTATTTTAACGCTGTGTGCCAGTCTCCATCAGATTTCATCTACAAGCTCATGAGTCAGCTAAGCTGGGCCCCTCTGCTATTTTTAGCCATCCAGTTCATTTATTTACCTTGTTCTTAACAGCAATCCTACATTTTGCTTTATCAGCACAGTAGAGAAGTTTCCAGTTATTCTGTTTCTTACTCATTTTGAACACACAGGGGAGCTGAAAAGGTGTTAAGGAGCAGCTCTCTCAGAGATATTGCCTGTGGCATGAAACATAAATGTCCATCAACAGACCCTACTGCTTTCTGCAAATCCAACTGAAGGCCTCTTCTCATGATCTGAATCCAAATTCCCCTTGACTCTGAGCCATAAAAGAAAATCCTCAGGTAACTCTTTAGCTTACTTCAATCCTCATTAAAGTCTTTATACATTCTTATTTCCTTCGACATCACAGGAAGAGCAGGTTAATTATAATTGGGATTCTCTTCTTTATCTGGGCTTGTTACTATTTTTTTTTTTTTTTAATTGACACTTCATTCAGTCCTAGAGACAAAGTCTGTCCAATATTCCATAGGAACTATTCTTTATTTGGAATGCAGGCTGCAGTTTTTCTTTCATGTATAACTCACAGGCAAAGAGGCACTGGTAGGAAATCCAAGGCATACAAAACTAAAGATCTTTTTCTGATTTTTCTCAAAAATGTGGTTGGGCTCACAAAGTGATATGCAGCAAAGATTTGGAGATCCTCTGAAACACAAGCAAGGCAAATTTGAAGTCCACATTTAAAAAAACCAAGACAAACAATCACTTTTGCTGAATGTCCCAGGATTCCTAAGGATGTTAGCATGGCCATTTGAAGGCAGAGGTCCCCTGTTACAGGGACTACAACCATAGTGGCTTGTCACAGTGGTTGGCTCATGGTTCGGTGAGAAATTAGCAGAGTTCTGAGAAGGAAACACGAGAACCCTGCTATGCCATTGCATGACACAACACATGGCCTCCACAGTCTCTGGGCTCTTTCATCAGCCTGGTAAACTTTCTACTGTACTTTCTTGGTTTTACTTACTTTGGATGGGACTGGATCTGTCCATTAAATTTCCCTTTCTAGCACTTCTCCCTATGCAGCAGGATAATTCACTGTTTCTCTGGAGGACTTAACACTCCCATTACTTCTACCATGAGAAGAGCAGCTTTTCAAAGTTGTAGACCTTGTTGCATCTGGTTACACAGTTACCTATTTCCAAACCACTGTCAATGGATGGGAAAGAGAAAGGAGGACTTTTGGTAGCAATACCTGTTCTTTCACACCAGAATCTTAATGCACTTTAAAAAAGAGACAACTTCTACCTAGTTTTAGGAGGTGACTAAGAAGAGGCACAATCTGCCTCAAATGTTTTGCCCAAGATAATTCACCAAGTTCCTCATGGAAAACCCAGTTCTCATATCTTCTCTTTGAACAGTGATGCTTCCACATGTAAAGGATGTCACGGTACAATTTTTTAACACAAATCTAGTGCCATGGACAGTGTTTGCATAATTACATGGAAAGGACAGATGTGGTGTTTGTGTCTCTGGGGTAGAAATCTGGCTTTAACATTAACATTAACTCCCGGATTACTGCAACACGTCTTGCTATGTATGTAACCTTCGATGAGTTTCCATTAACTTCTCTTTCTCCTCCGTAAGATAATTATAAGTATTGACTTCTGCTAATCAGTTGTTTGTGAGGTATCTGGAGACTGTGTGGGCGTGTAAGAACAGTTTATGAGGAAGTCTTTTGTCATGGCACAAAAAGGGAGATTGCAGGTAAGAGACATCTTGTACAGCCTTTTCCCTGGCTCAGTCATTGGTTCTTCACCATCCCAAGACTGACAGTCAGCAGGGGTCAGAGGCAGGGGGTGTCTCTGCATGGCTGAAGTGACTTTAGTCCCCAGTGCCCCATTTGCTGCCCTGAGTGCCTGCAGAACAGAAGCCCCTGAAGGAAACTTTGCCTCCTTTCCTGACATCTCATTCTTCTTCTCCAATGGCTTAACCACAGCTCAGAGGTTCACCTTTCACCAGTAGGAAGTTCATATGTAGTGGAGCACGTTGCAAAATTTCCTGACTGCGAAGAAACCTTGGCTAGTACAGATGAGTACACCAAGAAACAGCACCAGGAAAGCAAATGGAAAGTAAATAAAAAACATCCCTAATCTACTGCTTTATAAATAACAATGGTAAAAGTATATAATGATATTTCAGTTATGCTAATGAGACCAAGGGTTTTTGCCCTGTCCAAAAGGCAACAGAGCTGGTGAAGCACAAGTCTTTTGAGGAGTGGTTGAGGGAGATTGGGTTGTTTTGCCTGGGAAAAAAGGAGGCTCAGGGGGAACCTTATTGTTCTCTACAACTGCTTAAAAGGAGGTGGTAGGCGGGTGGGAGTTGGTGTCATCTCTCAAGTATCAAGCAGTAGAACAAGAAGAAATGGCCTCAAGTTGTACTAGAACAGGTTTAGATTGAATATAAGATAAATCTCTTCACCAAAAGGTTTATCAAGCA
Organism: Pachycephala philippinensis; assembly: GCA_013397055.1. NCBI lineage: Eukaryota > Metazoa > Chordata > Aves > Passeriformes > Pachycephala > Pachycephala philippinensis. The sequence continues at coordinate 200,044 of VWZT01009596.1, forward strand.
CTGAAAGAAGTTGCCCAAGGAAGTGGTTAAGTCCCATCCCTGAAGGTATTTAAAAGACGTGTAGATGTGTCACTTAGAGACATGGTTTAGTGGTTGGACTCAGTGATCTTAAAGGCCTTTTCCAATCTAAACAATTTTATGGTTACATGAGTGTGCAGTTTGATTGAATCACAGTATGGTTTTGGCTGGAAGGGACCTAAAACACCATCTAGTTCTAACCCCACTGCAGGGATGCCTTTCACTAGACCAGGTTGTTCAAACCACCAACCAACTTGGTGTTGAACACCTCCAGGGATGGGGCATCCACAGCTTCTCTGGGAAACCTGTTCTAGTATCTCACCACCCTCACAGTAAAGAACTTTTTCCTAACATCTAATCCAAACCTACTGTATTTCAGCTTGAAGCCATTACCCCTTGTCCTGTCACTACAGTTCCTGGGGAAGAGTCCCTCTCTGTCTTCCCTGCGGGCCCCCTTCAGACACCAGAAGGTTCCTGTGAGATCTCAATGCAACTCTTTCCTTTCCAGGCTGAATAGATGCAACTCTCTCAGCCTGTTTTTGTAGGGGTGGTGCTCTAGTCCTCTTACCAACTTCATGGCCCTCCTCTGGACTCGCTCCAATAGTTCTACATCTTTCCTATGTTGCGGGCACCAGAACTGTATGCAAGTGTTGTCTCACGAGAACAGAGTAAAGGGGGAATGCCACCTTCCTGGCCCTGCTGACCACACTGCTTTGGATGCAGCCCAGGATATGGTTAGCCTCCTGTGCTGCAAGTGCACAGTGCCAGCTCACGTTGAGCTGCTCGTCAAACTCTGTCTGGTCTGCAGAGACCTTGCTCCAGGAAAGATGGAAAGTCTTTCAGGTTAGTCTGGAGGAAGGTGAGTGGAAAGCAAGATGAGGAAAGCTGATTTTCTACTACACTTGCTATGTTTATTTATGAGGAAACAAAAGTCTTCAATCCCCAGGGCTGTCCGTACAGCACCTTTCACTGGCACTAAGTCAGCAAAAAAAGAACATGTCTCTTAAAATTAAAATGAAGGGAAAACATGCGATAAAATAAAATATATAAGACCCCAATATTTCAAATATATATTCTGCTTCCCTTTGCAGTTTCTGCTCACCAACTATGCTCAGAATGACAGTCTTATCAGATAAGAGCAGCCAGCTGCTATATGCTGCATTTAAATTTATATTGCCAACAACAGGCTCCATTACCCAAGGATTTTCTTGTTGCATTCCTAATACTGCCTTTCTGCATGCTTTATTGTTCCTCATTTCCTTATGTACTCTGTTTTCTAGTGTGTACCAACATATCCTGGTATTTGTTTCACACGTTTTGGGCTTTTTTACTTAATCTGTCTTTGACTAGTTTTCCTTTTTTATGTCGCTAAACTCTTCCTGCTTCTCAAATACCATCTCTAAAGCTGCTGTCTTACACACTCTGCTGTTTCTTTCTCGCTTTCTGCTGCATCTCACCCCCCTTCATTCCCTAATAATTTGATCACTGCAGTTCTTTGATGTGTGAGGCTTCCAGTTCAGTCCCAATTTAATTATGTTTTTCAGAAGACTGACCTCTGTGGTCCCAATTTGTTCAAGACATTTCCTTCATTGATCCAAGGCCAGATCCCTTTACTGCCTGTTCTAAGCTAGATTCCTGATATTAGAAGCAGCCATGTATTAGCACTTAAGGTCAGTTTGCATATATCAGCAGTTAATTGCACTGATTTATTTGTAGTACATACAACACACTCTTCCCTGCCCTTAGGTCTAGATGCATTAACACAAAATCAAGGGGAAATAATTAGAAGTATTCTCATACTACAGCAGATGCACTTTCTTCACTATTCCTAAGAATACTCAGAAGAATAGATTGCATTTTTCAGTAAATTGCCACATATACCAAAGGTCTGCATATTTATTTTCTGTTGGGCTACTATGGAAGCAACGTCCAACATTATTGGACTTTCCCTTCTTAAATTCTCCACCTGTCATCCACTGTTCAGGAAATAATCAGAAAGATGGTTCAAGCTTTGAGGTGGATCAAATCAATGTTTTCCAGAAAGAACAAGAGTCCTGTAGAACAATTACAAAACAAAACACACTGTCTTGATGGCACCCAGAGTGGTTGGAAGCTAGCTCTGTCTATAAAATACCAGTCTGATACACATGGAAGTCTCCCCTATATTAGCAAACAAACATCTGCTTTCTTCAGCAGAGCAGTAAAATCTTCCTATCTGTAGCAAAAAACGTTATGGAGAACTGAAATACTATTTCCCTTCCTGGGAGGGAAAGCTGCAATATTTCAGCCAGGAGAAGTGGGGAAAATGGTGATTACTGCTGTTCAGTGCTTCCACAGGGTCTGCAGTCAGTGGAGACCCTAGTGAAGGATGCAGAGTTACAGCACTGAGCCACTGAGCTGCGTGTGTCCAGCAGGCATGAGGAGTAGCAAAGGTCTCTCTGCATTAGATTGAGCTAATTAAATACAGCTCTGTGCTTGACAGGATCTACAGATGCCTCAATCCACTTTGTCCAACTGTACCCAAGGATGATGTCACATCTAAGCAGACCAGCACCAACACGTTACCTTTGTTTGCTGCCAAAAGCTACTAGCCTCAATAAGATCAGCACAAATGTTACACTTGAGAACTGAGAAGCATCAAGGAAACTGAGCCTCTGGATCAAACCAGAGCTGCTTCAGGCCTACAGCACTCCTTCCCCAAACAGGAGGCTCAGACTGCGATGACATATCTGCTACTGTGAGATGGCCTCCTGGAGTGAGGTGCTGGCCTTTAAAGTGAGAGGGGCTGAAATCCAGAGTGATCTTGACAGTTCCTTGTTCCTCACCATGATCATCATGAGATGTTGCCTTTCATGTCAATGGAAATTTTTTTTTTGTTTTGAATGAGTTTTTCAATTTAAATATAGGAGAAAAGCTCCGTCTTCTCCCTTATGCTACTTGTAGACATATAATCATGAGGTGTGAGAAAACGCAGAAATTATTCTCAGGAGATGGATGTTCATATAAAAGAAGAGATTAAAATAATCAGATAATAATAATTCAGGAACAAATTAAAATTAAGTCTTGGATTATCACAGTTCACAGTGATTTTCCAACATATGTTTAAATGACCTAAGAAGCATATCTCTTACCTCAACCAAGCAACTCACAGAGTAGCACCTTTCAGTCTCAGAAATATTTTATAACACCCAAACTGGTTTCCTGGATGAAATTTGTCTGCCCAACACACACTCAACTAATTTTCCCACTTCTGACTTTGCTCACAGCAAGGTCTGCAAACACATGCACATCCTTGTAACAACTACTCAGAATGGGAAGGAAGTGTCCATCCTGCAGGAATTACTTTCTGCTTGGCATTTTCCCACTCATGCTGCTTTATGCCTGTTGACTCATGGAAGACATTCTGTATGTCTGAATTCTGGAGACTGATTTGTTCTCTCCTTTTTCTGCACTAGATTCCAAAGTCTCAATTTTTATAACCTGTGGGAGGTTTGCCCAAGTGAAATGTGAGTAAGGATTTCAAGACATGGACCTCTGAGTCACAAGCTCCTTGAAAAAGCCACCAAAAAAAAAAAA